>JAVIAB010000107.1:34211487-34481487 GCA_032433765.1 Megaustenia siamemsis
ACTCTTTCCATACGTTTTTACGCACTGTGCGCCATGCCAATTTCGGCCGCACACGTTTCACTGCATTGTGAGTCACGCTCAATTTTATTGGTGTGGACTGTCATCAAACCATATTTTTTTTTACGTGTCTTGTATCATCTTGGTATTGGTGAAATCTAATCCCTTGTTTAATTATCTAAAAATTCATATATAATATGTTATATGTTAGATAAATATAAATATGTAGATTGAATCTGAAATCCATGAAAAATTTTATTTCTGAAATCTCTTCCGTTCCGTTGATAAAAATCTTCCGTACGGAAAGAGTTAACAATGATATTGTTCACTGTACCAAACTATGTAAAGATAATTTGACAGATCACTATAATTTAGACTTAATGTCTTAGTTATCAGCAGCATCAGCACATGACGTATTTTTTCCACAACTGTCTGTGGAATTATTTGTGCTCTTTTATTCATTGAACAATTTCTAATGTACATCTTGTCCAACATTTTCAGAAGCTGTGAGTCTATCAATATGAGTGAGCAACTAAAAAGGTTAGCTGCTGCCATTTAAAAATTAATTATACTGTCAATTGATTAAAAGCCAAATAAAATGTTTCTGTAAACTGTGCAAAAGCTAGAAACCACAAAATTTTAAAACTCGTTAGAAGCTACATAATCTTGCACTGAATAGGTTGGTCTGGGAAAATTCTATAAAATTAAAAAATTGTGCTCTTGATAAATATGCAAAAAAACTATAAACTACCCAAATATTCATCATTATTTTGTGTGATCTTCACATCAAAGGCTGGCAAATAAGGAGTACATTTGATTTAATTCTGTCTCTTACCTTGATGCTACATTCTGTCATTAGTTCTGCAATTCATCTTTTGATGCTTCTGTTCATTTGAATTGTTATCTGCCTTAGCATTCAATATTCTTTGTTTTAGAATAACTTTCAGTATGCTACTCACTTTGTGTCACTTTTTGTGCCCAACAAATGTAATGTGTTTAATAGTTCTTTCTTTATATTCCTTTTAATGAATTTGGTGGAATACTAGAAACTACAAAATATTCTTCTTCTACCTCTTCAGCTCCCTGTGGAACATTGATCTTCAACAAACACTTTTCAGGTCGTTCTGTTTCTTGCCACTCTTTAAAGATCATTCGATGTCTTCCTCATCATCTTCATCTCTGCTTCCATCAGTCTTCTCCAAGAATATCTTGGTCTTCCTCTTTGTATTTTTCTTTGGGGGTTCCAAAAAAGGGCCTGTTGTGTACAGAATAGCCAGTCCCATGCCCAACCCTCCTTAGTCACCTCTTATGAACATGCCTGGTAAGGAACAGTGCCACAATTCTTTACTCCCCTTTCAGGCTCCAGCATCGCATGGAAGAAAAATACAAAATATTGCTTTTTAAAAATTGCGTGGGGAAAAAAAATGAGTACATTTTTTCATAGTAAAAAAGTAAAGTACCCCCCGTCACGCCAAGTGGCGTATAGGGAAATATGGTGTTAGTGACCCTATATTTTACAGACCTTCAGCACATGATTTTTGGGGTAATGTGGTCGGTATTACGCCCGTGCTGTTTTACTTTCCCAGAAAAAATCCGGTACCCATTTAAGGCTGGGTGAACCCGGAGCCGTCGGTTGGGATCGAACCCTACCCCTTGTCCGTAGTAGTCCAGTTCACTAACCACTGAGCTATCGCGGCTCCTACTAATTTTTAGGGAATTAGTAAAACCCAGGTGTTTCATATTTGAAAAAAATTAACAAAACTCTAATGTGGTATAATGAGATAATAGTTAAGAAAAGGTGACACTGAAGTGAGATAATTGTAATAGTAGAATGAAATTAATTTTTGATAGTGACAGTGGCATGTGCTGATGACAGAAATGGTGACAGTGGAATGAAATGATAGTGGCAGAGAAAGTGACAATAGCAGTGGCACAAAGATTCTAAAGAGGACTAAGGTAACAGCTGAAAGATTCTAAAGAGGAGTAAGGTGACAGCTGAAAGATTCTATAGAGGACTAAGGTGACAGGTGAAAGATTCTATAGAGGACTAAGGTGACAGGTGAAAGATTCTATAGAGGACTAAGGTAACAGCTGAAAGATTCTATAGAGGACTAAGGTGACAGCTGAAAGATTCTATAGAGGACTAAGGTGACAGCTGAAAGATTCTATAGAGGACTAAGGTGACAGCTGAAAGATTCTATAGAGGACTAAGGTGACAGGTGAAAGATTCTAGAGAGGAGTAAGGTGACAGGTGAAAGATTCTAGAGAGGAGTAAGGTGACAGCAGAAAGATTCTAGAGAGGAGTAAGGAGATTGTAGAATGAGATTCAAGAGAGAAGGAAGGTAACAGCAGAATGAGATTCAAGAGAGGAGTAAGGTGACAGCAGAAAGATTCAAGAGAGGAGTAAGGTAACAGCAGAATGGTTCTAGAAAGGAGTAAGTTGACAACAGAAACATTCAAGAGAGGAATAAGGTGACAGAAGAAAGATTCAAGAGAGGAATAGGGTGGCAGCAGAAAGATTCAAGAGAGGAGTAAGGTGACAGCAGAAAGATTCTAGAGAGGAGTAAGGTGACAGCAGAATGAGATTCTTAAGAGAGGGAAAGTAAAAGTGAGTTGAGATTTAAGAGAGGGAAAGTAACAGTGAGTTGTGATTTAAGAGAGGGAAAGTAACAGTGAGTTGAGATTTAAGAGAGGGAAAGTAACAGTGAGTTGAGATTTAAGAGAGGGAAAGTAACAGTGAGTTGAGATTTAAGAGAGGGAAAGTAACAGTGAGTTGAGATTTAAGAGAGGGAAAGTAACAGTGAGTTGTGATTTAAGAGAGGGAAAGTAACAGTGAGTTGTGATTTAAGAGAGGGAAAGTAACAGTGAGTTGTGATTTAAGAGAGGGAAAGTAACAGTGAGTTGAGATTTAAGAGAGGGAAAGTAACAGTGAGTTGTGATTTAAGAGAGGGAAAGTAACAGTGAGTTGTGATTCTGGGAATTTATCCTGTGATGTTAAGAAAAGGTTGAGTAATGAAATAGAAATGAATAATCTGTCCTGGTCACATATTTCTTGAATATCACTTTATAGTTATTTATTGTTACAGCATCCATAACAGGCAGCACTTTCGACCTGAAAGTCACTGTGGCTGCAGTGATATTGTACTTACACATTATTCACATGAACGTTGTGATGGTTTTGCAGCATTGATGATATCACAAGCAAACTGGAAAACCAGCGTGCCCGCATTGATCAGCAGACAAAGAGCAAACGAATTACTCCCCTTATCATGCAGCCAAATATGAACAGCAATCAACACAGTTCTGTCCATCGAAAGAATCAGCAAGAGAACAGAACTCCCATAAAAGAAAATAACACATTGAAGTCAATGGCTTCAGATTTTAGCCATGGTTTGTATAAATCTTCTCACCTCCAACTACTGAATAATATAGAGAATACATCACCTAAGACAAGTATTCTTTTATCAGCATTCATGTCATACCCTCATCAACTTATAAATATAGAGGGTCAATGGCAATTGTACAATTTGAGCACAGTTTGTCCACTTAATGACATATATTATCTCCCTTACAGAAGCGAGCATCCATGGTTGTTGATTCTGTACTTTGTCTCTTCTACTGTATGGCCTTTTTCGTCTTGTCAGACGGTCTAGTGAAGGCTATTGTGTATTTTTTTAGGTGTTGTTTTTGTCAAACAGCTTCTCTCGTGGCTAATTCTACCAACATTTGACAAACACACGCGGTCACATAATGAACAGGTCAGGCTCACTGATCCACAGGGTTTTCCATCCTTTTTCATGAGTCTTTTCTCTTCTAAGTTTTGCCTTAGCACAGTCTCAAATGATGTTATACCGTTCCTTCTACAAGTTCTCCATGATGTGTGATTACTTGCCAGATGTTCCCAATCATTTTCACATATGGAGAAGTCTTTCAGAGATGATTTACATATATCTCTATATCGTAATTTAGGTCTGCCGAATTGTCTTTTTCCGTGTATTAGTTCACCATATAGTACTTGCCTAGGAATGCGCTTTTCTTCCATTCGTTGGACATGCCCCAGCCATCTTAGTCTTCGACATCTGAGCATCGACATGATTGTTGGTGTCTTAGCACGTTGCAGGACAGTTAAGTTGGTTATTTTGTCCTGCCATTTGATGTGCATTATTTTGTCCTGCCATTTGGTGTGCATTATTTTGTCCTGCCATTTGATGTGCATTATTCTGCGGAGACATCGCATGTGGAAGACATTTAGTATTTTTTCCTGGTTTGAGTATGTTGTCCAGGTTTCAGATCCATATAATAGTGTGCTAAGCACACAAGTTTGATATATTAAGAGTTTAGTCTTTAGTGTTAGTTTTGTGTTGTTCCAGGCCCTTTCAGTGAGTTTGCCGAAGGTCGTAGCTGCCTTACCAATTCGACTGTTTATTTCTTCATCAAGAGAGATGGTTTGCGTAATTGTGGGTCCAAGATATGTAAATTTATGTACTGATTCTAGTGGACAATCTTTTAGAGTAATTGATAGAGGTTTGATGTCGCCTTGACTTAGTATTACTGTCTTCTGAACATTAATTGGCAGTGAAAAAAGGTTGCATGCTTTGTCCAGGTTGTTGATCAAGGATTGTAGGGTGGCTTCACTATGAGCGACTAGGGCATCGTCAGCAAATAACAATTCTTTAAGTAGGGCAACATTTGTTTTGGTTTTTGCTCTTAGTCGTGCTAAGTTGAACAGTGAGCCATCTGATCTTGCGCGAATATAAATATCTCCTGAGCTGTTTTCGAAGGCGTAATTTAGGAGGGCAGCAAAAAATATACTAAAAAGGGTGGGGGCGAGGACACATCTCTGTTTCACTCCATTGTTGACTTTGAAACTCTCTGATGATCATCATCTCTTCTACTAAACATTTGCTTTTCCATGTCCTCTTGTCAGTTAATTCTGATTGGTTGAAATACTAGTGATTGTTATTGAGTTATTTGTGGGTCATCATTATTGCGCTCTGAACATGTCCATAGGTATAATCTGATCTAAAATAATCTGATGACTAACTTACTGACTTAACACCTACCCCCAGATCATAATTATAACAGGTTAACCACCAGCTAAAAGTACATGAAGATTTAATTAAAACTGATCTTCCTGTGTGTTACCGGGGCCTCTTTATGAGGGAAGTAAAGAATAGTGACACTGTGACCTTCCAGGCATGTCGTAAGAGGCGACTAAGGAGGTTGATCGATGGCTTGACAAGCTTCCATGGTAAAGTATTGTTATGGAAACAGCCATAGATTTTAGAAGCAGCGATCTCTGCAATATGTGCCATTTTGGCACGCAAGGTTTCTGTTTTTGAGATTGTGGTTCTGCCCTATGTGCCGTCTTCGGCTTGAAAGGACAATAGATAGAGGTAGATAGATCTCACAAAGCTGTTTGTGTTGAATATTTTAGTTGTGCTCATTTTTGTTCTAAGCCATGACAATGATAAGGGTAATGGAGTGCAGGGTATTTGTTGACAGTAGCTATAGCTTTAAATTCTTATTAAAATATTATTTATACTTAGAAAGGTGAAATAGTTTTCTAGTTATTTATTTCTGAGAACTTTATTAACCACTATCATGTGTCAAAATGTGTTGCTTCGAAATGCTTAAATTAAAATAGTTTTGACCTACATTAATAGTGTTGAAAACCAATATCCTTTGTTTGTTTCTCCTAAATCAGGCCTATGTGTATTTAATTGCTTGTATTTTTATGTTTGGAACTTAGTACTAGTTATTTTTAGTTAGATTAAAATATCACTTATATTATTGCTTTTTAATTCTGATACCTTTTTCCTTGTAAAATCATATCATTTGCCCTCTCTTATTTTAAAGTTGATAACAGTAGACTTCCAGTAATTTTTTTGCAAACTCTAACCAACTGTTAATGTTCATATCTTGGTGTGCTTCTTTGCCATCTTTAGTCACCATCGGGCCTGCTAATCATTTCTAGGACCATGGTTCAACAGGGTTTTGTGTTTTTTTTCCTTGTCATGTCTTTTCGAGGCAAGCCACAAACTGTTTTGGGAACCTGTAATCCTCAGCTTGCTCTGAGTGCACTGACCATTTTTCTATTGGTTCTATTGGTTATGGAAGGCCTTGGTATCACTGCAAACGAATTAAACTCCATAATTGCTCAACTGCCTGTGGCTGTGGAATCATCCAAATTAATATCTCATCTCCCAAATAAGGAAAGATAGCTGCAGTCCCCATCATAGCAGTCTCAGCACACGCCAAAAGACATAAGGCAAAACTGCACAGAATGTGAACACAGCCATCTGTTTCAAGCTGTATTTATTTACCCTGGTCTAATGGTAGGATGAAATAATTCAATAATAATTCATGATTTGAAACACCAGAAAATAATAAATTTGCAGTTCCACTAAGACTAATGTTTTGTTCAGGTTTGTACATGACATAAACACAAGACAGAAAAATGGAAGGAATGGAATTAGTGTAGCTGATTGTTTTAACTAGTTCTTTATTCGCCAGCATTTGCAAGCCCTGCTCCTGGTCTAGAGATGGGAGCTGCTGAGCCAGTTGAAAAGAGTGGAAACTTTGTGACCAAACTGGGGTGGAAATACCCCATTGATGTAATGTCCATGAATAATGGCAGTGATGAAATTAACACATCAACAGGTAAGTTAGTGTTTTTCAACCTCTTCATAATAGCTAAATTTTGTACCTTAAAAGTTTTAGAGTAATGAAAAGAGCTCAAGGCTAGAAAAAAAGGATTAATCATTTATTTTAGTTATTGCAGAAATTGCATAAATCCAGTATATTTTATCAGAAAAATTGAAGGCAATAATAAAAAAAAATAATATATAAAATTGTATACATGAATGGCTTGCACAGAATAGACAGATAGAGTTGATAAAGATGGTTTAATGTAATTTGTAATAGGAACTCATAGATAGAACCAAACAAATAAATGTAAAAGAATTGAAGTGAAGATGTCACAAGACCAGACATATATTACACACAACTAAACTTGAAATTACAATACCAGAAAAATCATGAACTTCAATCAAATACAATAGCCCTGTTTCAAAGCCCGTGGGAAAAAGAATCCCAGAATAATCAAGAAACACAATAAGAAGAGTGTTATAACTAGATAGAAGAAGGCTAGAGAAGATCAGCTGAATTTTCAGTTATTACAAGACAGGAAAAAAAACTGGAAACATTTGATAAAAGTCATAGGTTCCATGAGATACTGGAACATGATGTTGAAAACTTACAACGAGCAACTTACAACAAGCTCATTGAGATTTTTTTTTTACCAACAACATACATCATGAGCGGGGGCCATGATAGCTCAGTGGTTAGTGAACTGGACTACTAAGGACAAGAGGTAGGGTTCGATCCGGATTGACGACTTCCTGGTTCACCCAGTTGAAATGGGTACCGGATACGTTTCTGTGAAAGTAAAACGGCACTGGCATGATACCGACCACATTACCCCCAAAATCATGTGCTGAAGGTCTATAAAAATTATGGTCACTAACACCATATATTCCCTATACACCACTTGGCGTGACGGGGCTCTTTACTTTATTTTATACGTCATGAGTTGCGTTCATAAGCTTTTCCTTCATGGGTTATCTAGTTTTTACTCGGCTTCTCTCACAAATTATCTAATTTTTCAACTTAGATTCCCTTATGGGTTATCTGGTTTTACATCTCATCTATTTCCTTATGAGTTCTTTAGGTTTTTGCTTCACCGCTTGAGTTATCAAAAAATGTTATACTTAGACTATAGAACTAGACTATAAAACAGAATGGCATCACTGCAGATGGGGCTTTCCCATATCTGCTTAGCCCCTGTTTCAGCAACCAACAAAGTGTTCATCGTGATCCTACTTGCTATTCTAGTCAACGTGTTGCATTCTGAAAAAAGCTGTAGAACTCATGATTGCACACATCCAGGCTGCTGTAACGGCTGGCACAGGCAGCACAATCTTCATGTGCCTCACGCCAAATCTGTGTAGACTTTGCGATCAGTGAGCATGCTCTAAGAATTGCTTGTCTCAACAAATGAAGTCAGGCCTCCATTTTGGTGAAACACTTGATCTGACAGCATTCCAGCTGGTGACAAATTTGCAGTCGAACACAGATCACACATCCCATCTCAGGGCAAAACCAGGGTCTTGTACTGTTCTGATTCAATCAATAGTCAGTTGCCTGCAGCACATACCTCTGTGTGCAGGCGATACAACCATGTTGACTTTGTGGTCAGGTGAATGTGATCACTGTCTCCATAAATGAAAATCCAGACAGAAAGAATCATCAAAAGAAGTGTTATTTCAAGTGAAAACTTTCCTTACAAACTTTAAAGCTGCCACTTCAAATTTCATTTCATGAATTTGTTCTCTGAACAAACAATTTTGTTTTGTTTTACTGTCTTCCTAACATTGAACCTATGCTATCATGGAATCAAGCAGATGCTTATTTTTATTTAACTAAATATTGTGTATCTAACTAATTTTAGTTCATAATATTCTCATGTTCATAATTTGGATCTCTGTAACTAATATTTTACAACCAGATTTGGATCTTTCTTTGAATGGAAAGAATTGTACATCTATAACCTCTCAATCTGTTTTGAACACGTCACATGATGACAGTGCTGACTTGGAGTCTTTGTTCCTGCCAGTAACATCTGCTAAGAAAGTGTCCCAGAATTCTGCTTTACAGAATGCATTCCAGGCTCCTAAAGATATAATCCAGGCAGACAATGCTAGCCAGAATCCTGAAGGTATAATTCAGAGGCAGACTTTAAGCCAGACTTATGAAGACATAACCCAGATGCATGTTGAAGCCATACTACCAATAGAGAATGTAGAAGATAACCAACAGGTATACCTCAATGTTATGAGAAGACAATGTATTCTTGATCAATTTTCAAGCAAATATCAACTGTTGTACAATATTGATTGTTTTTATGTTTGTTATCAACTTTGGTCAACATTTATTTGATAATGATTGTATAAGACACTTGCAAATAATCATCTGTATTCACATCTTGAGTTTGAATAATGCATTCACTTATTTCACTTACTTCAAAGACGATTAGAGGCCACAGAGATGGGATTTCTCAGAAGAATGTTGAAAGTTCCCTGGACAGCTAAAAAGACCAATGAGGAAGTTCTCAAAGAGGCCAACACAAAAAGGGAGCTCTTAAAAAACATCAGAAAGAAGCAATCAACATTTTTCGGGCACATCATGAGAAGAGGAAAATTGGAATACTTGGTTACAACTGGCAAAATAAAAGGAACGAGAGATTGCGGACGACAAAGAGAGAAAATACTGGATAGCTTGGTGTCATGGCATGGAAAACAGTCAACAACAGAACTGATACGATGCACTGTAGATAGAAGATTGTGGAGCGACATGATCGCCTACGCCAACCGGTATGGCACATGATGATGATTCACTTATTCACAAATTAGTATTTATCTTATAACTTAGTATTGCTTCTGATTCTCTTGTTCTCTAGCTCCTACTGATTATTCATTTGATTTTATCTAACTGTACTGGATAGTGACATTTCGGCTCCTCTCATCTGTGTTTTTGAGTGTCCAGGAGTCTTCTGTTGAAGTCTCTGAGTACTTTTTATATATAGACCACTCCCTTTTTTAATACGCATTCAATGTCCTAATATCATAATATATTTTTCTGGGCTAAATGTGCTCTTGTAGTCAATCCCATTTTGTTTTTGCTCATGCTAGTCTATCCACTTATATGTCTGTATCCCTACTCACTTAACCTTCACCTGTTCTGTTGTGGAACGTTCTAAGAGAAGTTCAAACTATATCTTATCTATTCCTAGAAATGACCAGGCAGATAGATTGACAAAGGAAGGTGGCAAATTACAGCAGCCAGATATAAATACAACCTAAGATGAATCAAAGAGGTTTGTCTGGAACAAATACAAGAACAAATGGAAAACAGAACATCAAGTCTACCAGAAAATTATGCCAACTATCAGCTGAACAGAAAAGAGAAAGGACCAATTTTTAGACTCCGAACAAACCACAACAGATTGAAGTACCACCTTTTCACCGACCTAAGGATAGGAACATCTGATGAATGTGACTGTGGCACAGGCAAAATGAGTGCTAAACATCTGCTACAATCATGCCCGACATGTGATGAACTGAAGAAAGTTCTTGTGGCCATCACTAGTACCATATTGGCACAAGCTGTATGGTGATGGTACCAGCCTGAAGTTGATATTTACATAAACAAATTTGCATCAATTGACTTCTTTAAACAACAACCATATCTGCACCACAGGAAACAGAAGAGTGCATAATAAGTAATTGTATGATTGAGTAAAATATAGTGTGGATTTTTCCACTTGTTCAATATAGCAGTTATGAATGCCTATTTAATTTACCTACATCACTGGGTATATAGCTCTGGTAGGACCAGGACTGGCCTTGCAGGTTCACAGGGAATATTACATTAATAATAAATTAGGAAAGGAAACAAAATCGACCTATACATGCAAGCATATATATTTAATAGACGTATTGTGTATCATATTTATGGAAGCAGACTGGCTGAGTTGGCACGAGATAGAAATTTTTGCTTCCCTCAATGCTTCACAGCACTTGTACAGCTATGATAATATTACAGATATAACTATTATTATGTATTTCTACATAACTAGAAATGAAACATTAGTTTAAATCAGGAGTGGGTAACTTCTCTGCCAGGGACCGTTTGGATATGGGTTGGATATTTGTAACATCATTCATGGGCCATACAAATGATCAACTTAAAAATGAGCATGCAATATTTGGTCACACATTTAACTAACTCACCTCTAATATGATGGCTGGAGCTGCTTCTCTTGAGTGTGGCCTGTAATGTTAGCTGGTGTTGGTGATGCTGCTACTCGCAACTAATCTTTCTGGTTTGTGTCAGTCTGGAACACAATCAATGCTTTGTGATGGTGACTTTTGAAAAGAACTGCTCACACCATTAACCTGCTCTGATCACATATTTCAAAGTTTTAATAACTATCCAGTGTATGTCACCAGCGACACGATTATTTTGCTTTGATCATCACATTATTTTAACACTTTTTCAATATGATCTTGTAAAGAGTGACTGAGAATTATGAAAATGTCTACACATGATCTTGTAAAGAGTGACTGAGAATTATGAAAATGTCTAAACATGATCTTGTAAAGAGTGACTGAGAATTATGAAAATGTCTACACATGATCTTGTAAAGAGTGACTGAGAATTATGAAAATGTCTAAACATGATCTTGTAAAGAGTGACTGAGAATTATGAAAATGTCTACACATGATCTTGTAAAGAGTGACTGAGAATTATGAAAATGTCTACACATGATCTTGTAAAGAGTGACTGAGAATTATGAAAATGTCTACACATGATCTGTAAAGAGTGACTGAGAATTATGAAAATGTCTACACATGATCTTGTAAAGAGTGACTGAGAATTATGAAAATGTCTACACATGATCTTGTAAAGAGTGACTGAGAATTATGAAAATGTCTACACATGATCTTGTAAAGAGTGACTGAGAATTATGAAAATGTCTACACATGATCTTGTAAAGAGTGACTGAGAATTATGAAAATGTCTACACATGATCTTGTAAAGAGTGACTGAGAATTATGAAAATGTCTACACATGATCTTGTAAAGAGTGACTGAGAATTATGAAAATGTCTACACATGATCTTGTAAAGAGTGACTGAGAAAATGTCTACACATGATCTTGCAAAGAGTGACTGAGAAAATGTCTACACATGATCTTGTAAAGAGTGACTGAGAAAATGTCTACACATGATCTTGCAAAGAGTGACTGAGAAAATGTCTACACATGATCTTGCAAAGAGTGACTGAGAAAATGTCTACACATGATCTTGTAAAGAGTGACTGAGAATTATGAAAATGTCTACACATGATCTTGCAAAGAGTGACTGAGAAAATGTCTACACATGATCTTGCAAAGAGTGACTGAGAAAATGTCTACACATGATCTTGCAAAGAGTGACTGAGAAAATGTCTACACATGATCTTGCAAAGAGTGACTGAGAAAATGTCTACACATGATCTTGCAAAGAGTGACTGAGAAAATGTCTTCACAATTGGCTGGAAATAACTATCAGATCAAAAGCACTATTCTTGCAATGGAACTTGTATGAAAAATGGAGAAGGGGGAGGGGGGTGTTGTAAAGGTTTTTTTTTTAATTTTGAGTCCCACCAGCGGTTGTCTTGGAGGACTAGACCAAAGGATTTCTGAGGCTAGAGGTTCTCTACCCCTATTTTAAATAATGACAGAGAATGGAGTAAAAAGACAAATTAACATATGCCAAATCATTTCAGAGTGCTAATAGGTCTTGTGATGTTCAAACTTGAAACCTTAATATGAAGCCAGATTTAGTCACTGTGGATGTCTCAAGAAGATTGAAATATTTTGTTGCAGAAATTAAAAGTTACATCAAAGAAGAAAAAAAATGCAAGAAAGAAAGAAAAGAGACAGAAACAGATTGATGAACTGGAGGTGAGATTTAAAGATTTTTTTATCAAATGTTGATATTTTATCTTCTAACATTTATCTTTAAAAACAACATAAAGAGGAGGCAAGACTGTCATCATTGCATATAATTTATCATTCTAAATCACAGGAAAGTTCTTAGAGTACTCTCTCTCTCAACAATCTGGGCTTGTATTTAATAATAAGAATGTCATAACACAATTGATTTTATAAATTAATTCCTGAATTAGAAATGTAATCCAAAGTTCTCATCACATGCTGATGATGTGCATGAATGACCTTCTAGGTACTAATGAACTGACAATGTGCTAAAGTGCATTTGTCAAACATTTTTCTAAGGTCAACTTGTAAGAGATTACAAGTCACTGACAATGTTTAGTTCCCAGTGTTCAATTGTCATGAAACTATTTTATTAGTTCCGTAACATGTTCCCTGCTTTTGATGGAACTTTCATTGTTTAAACTGAGAACTGTTAACTGTCATCAAGTTCAAATATCATCAGCTGATAACTGTCATCAAGTTCAAATATCATCAGCTGATAACTGTCATCAAGTTCAAATATCATTGGCTGTTAGCTGTCATCAAGTTCAAATATCATCAGCTGATAACTGTCATCAAGTTCAAATATCATTGGCTGTTAGCTGTCATCAAGTTCAAATATCATTGGCTGTTAACTGTCATCAAGTTCAAATATCATCAGCTGATAACTGTCATCAAGTTCAAATATCATTGGCTGTTAATTGTCATCAAGTTCAAATATCATTGGTTGTTAACTGTCATCAAGTTCAAATATCATCAGCTGTTAACTGTCATCAAGTTCAAATATCATCAGCTGATAACTGTCATCAAGTTCAAATATCATCAGCTGTTAACTGTCATCAAGTTCAAATGTCATCACCTGTTTTTTCCCCCAAGTTATATCCAAAGAATGAATGTACTAGAACTTTCAGTTCCTGTATTGCAGATATGCATAGACTATATAAGATTGACTTATCAACGGCACAATGTAGTAGATCTCCAACATTGTGTGTCTGTTGACTGTGTAATTTGTACAGACAGAGACTATTTAAGATTGACTTATCAACGGCATAATGTAGTAGATCTCCAACATTTTGTGTCTGTTGACTGTGTAATTTGTACAGACAGAGCCTACAGAGACTATATAAGATTGACTTATCAACAGCATAATGTAGTAGATCTCCAACATTTTGTGTCTGTTGACTGTGTAATTTGTACAGACAGAGCCTACAGAGACTATATAAGATTGACTTATCAACGGCACAATGTAGTAGATCTCCAACATTTTGTGCCTGCTGACTGTGTAGTTTGTACTGACAGAGCCTACATAGACTATATAAGATTGACTTATCAACAGCTCACTGCAGTAGATCTCCAACATTTTGTGTCTATTGACTGTGTAGTTTGTACTGACAGAACCAAATTATTCTTATTAAATGTTGATAAAAAGATGTTATCATGAACAATAGAGGAATGAAAAAGAGATCCTTCTCTATTCTCGATTGTTGTATACAACCAGACTTGACAAATCGAAGAGAGTTCTGGTCAAATGAACAACAGGTGAGTAAATTATTACCGACAGAAATGTGGTTTTGCAGTAACATTTTGGACAACTAAAGACAGCTAAAAGAGAGTAATGAGTATGTTCAAAAAGATGAAAGCTTGTCAATATCAAGAGGAAACAATAATTTTTGTCTGGTCATTTAAAGAGAAAGGAACAGTTGGAATATATTGTGACAGCTTTAAGAAAATTGAGCCATAGATGAAAGTTAACAAACAGTGTAAGTGAATGGTTTGGCATAAAGTCAACAACAGAAATGTTTAAACAACTGTTGAGATGGAAAGTTGTGGAGAGACATGATCACCTGTACCAGCAGGCACGGCACTTGATGTTGTTATAAACACACTAATTTTGTTCTCTTGCCCCATCAGTCTTGTTTTTTTCTTCACCAGAATTATCCATCAGAGAAAGACAGCAGAAGTTAAATATATTTAATATTTGTTCTATCTTTTATGTTATAACTTCTGTGCTTATTCAACAGCAAACTAGCCAGGTTGAGAACAGCAGTGGCAAGAAACAAGTTTCTAATGCAGTGGCTTTGGTTCCCATTGTAGACACTACCAACGTTGAGGATGTAATACTGCATCCAGTACCACAGGGTGTGACCATGAAGTGCCGAATAACACGGGACAAGAGTGGTATGGACCGTAACATCTTTCCAACTTACTTTCTACACTTGGAGCATGACAGTGGAAGAAAGGTTAGGCTGGCAAATATTTCTATAGAAACCATAAGACAATTTGAAATACTTGGGCCTTACTTTTAAGATTGTATGCTCCTATAACAAGGATCTCTTAAAAAATAACATTTGTGAAACAAATCCTCATTACAGGACCAAAGTCATCAGCTATTTAACAGCTGTTAGGGTCATACATAGAATGTGTGAGATCTTTTCAATAAGTAATGTAACACTTATTTCTCAATTAATTTTGTTTGAAACTAAATATATTTGATGCGCGTCTTTAAACCTTCTCACACAGCCTCATGCAGTTTCATCATTCTTCAGTAGATGGCTGTGATACAGTTAGCATCTGAGATGGAGTTTGTGAATGACATGCATTACAAACATTGAAAGAAAGTAAAAAAAAAAAATCCCATCATGTCATCACATTGGGTCATCATGGAGTAAGTAGTCATCTTATTAGATGCTGCAAAAGTTGATACAGTGATTGTAGAAGTGTAATGAGAACAATTAAGGAACATGAAAACCATCCGCAGTAACAAGTGGAGTTAGACAAGCATGCCTATTATCTCTGCTGCTGTCTATGTACATAAACAACACATGCAGGAATTCTAAGCCACAAAATAAAGAAATCAATGAATAACTCTTTTTGCTGATGGTCAAGCCCTAATAGCTATCAATGAAACAGAACTTCAATATATAAATAAAAGTAAATAAATATGCAAAATGAATAATATGAAAATAACCACTGATGAAACAGAAGGCATGGCAATAGGATGTCAGAAGCAGCAGTTAAACTTAGCTGTAGAACAACATATTATAAAGCTAGTGACAGACTTCAAATATCTAGAAAAAACTTTCTCTGAAGAAAGCAAAATGGATAAAGAAATAGACACTAAAGGAAAATAGTCACCACAGAGATAAGATATTTGAGAAAATTGATTTGAATAACTAAAAGAGACAGAATTATAAATGATGTCGTAAGAGAGAAATTGGGCATTTGATTAATTCAACAAAACAATTGGTTTGCTCACCTGGAAAGAATATCAAGAGATTCTATAGCAGACAAAACATTTAACATAAGAGGAGATAGAAGAACAGCCTGGAGCAGACAAAACATTTAATATAAGAGGGGATAGAAGAACAGCCTGGAGCAGACAAAACATTTAATATAAGAGGGGATAGAAGAACAGCCTGGAGCAGACAAAACATTTAATATAAGAGGGGATAGAAAGAACAGCCTGGAGCAGACAAAACATTTAATATAAGAGGGGATAGAAAGAACAGCCTGGAGCAGACAAAACATTTAATATAAGAGGGGATAGAAAGAGCAGCCTGGAGCAGACAAAACATTTAATATAAGAGGGGATAGAAAGAGCAGCCTGGAGCAGACAAAACATTTATTATAAGAGGAGATAGAAGAGCAGCCTGGAGCAGACAAAACATTTATTATAAGAGGAGATAGAAGAGCAGCCTGGAGCAGACAAAACATTTATTATAAGAGGGGATAGAAGAACAGCCTGGAGCAGACAAAACATTTATTATAAGAGGGGATAGAAAGAACAGCCTGGAGCAGACAAAACATTTATTATAAGAGGGGATAGAAGAGCAGCCTGGAGCAGACAAAACATTTATTATAAGAGGAGATAGAAGAGCAGCCTGGAGCAGACAAAACATTTATTATAAGAGGAGATAGAAAGAACAGCCTGGAGCAGACAAAACATTTATTATAAGAGGAGATAGAAAGAACAGCCTGGAGCAGACAAAACATTTATTATAAGAGGAGATAGAAGAACAGCCTGGAGCAGACAAAATATTTAATATAAGAGGAGATAGAAGAACAGCCTGGAGCAGATCCAGAGTAGGATGGGCTGACAACATCCAACTACAACACCATTCGCTGAGAGGCTGCCAGAAGGGCAAGAACTATAACTTTCTATCTCCCTTGACACCCAAAGTGGTGTAAGAGGAAGTAAAAACACCATCAAGCAATTGTTATGCCACATCTATTTATATATTGTAAGATAATGAAATGCTTACCTCATTCAGGTATTTCTGCTTGGTGGCAGAAAACGTAAAAAAGCTGCAACATCGAACTATGCCATCTCTATGGACCCATCTGACCTCTCTCGAAATGGGAAGTCCTACTGCGGCAAGCTGAGGTAGGACATTTTGTTCTCTTGGTAAGTGAAGAAGGTTTTGCTAGAAAGTTTTCTGGAAACAACTGACAATTTATATTTATTCACTGCTACTTAAATATTCATATCTTTACAATGGTTAAAGTCTGGAGAATACACGGAAAAAAATGTTGGAAACTGAATAATTTGATGCATATTATTGATCCTGCAATCTCTAGAATGTATTTTCATCAGTGTCATTCTACTGTGAAGTGAAAAACTGATAAATCAACTTTGGAGGCAGCAGTATGGTTAGAGTATTCTGTATAAACAAACATGCTAACGTGACTCAGATCACTTTTGAGATACAAGTCAACAGACACAGACTGATAAGATAAGTGACATTTACTGATGCTGTAATAAAATTACTACATATTTATGAAATCTTCTTCTTCTACCATTTTATTACATACCTAAGTGAACACATAAAACTATTTATATCTGCAACTATGGACGTGCACACCGAACAGATGTGCACAAATGCATGGGAACATAACCCTACATTCATAAATGCATACGTGTGTATATATTACCTCAAAGCACATAAAAAAATCCAAAGGTGCCATTACACATTATAGGTGCGTATGAGGGTAAGGAATGTGTAGCAGATATCCTATGTGTATGAGAGTGATATAGTTCATGCTTTGTAGGGACAGTGAACCCAACTGGATTATTAGATGATTCTCAAGGTTGAACCAGCTACGATTACTTGAATGACAATAGTCAATGCCAGTGACTTGCATTTTGGGTTTACCACTGTGACCTGAGGAATTGAAATGGGATGACACCAGACTGCTAGTCTTCTACTCAACATCATGAAGATGCTCACAAAATCTGTCACCCGTCATCACCAGACTCGCCTGTATACATCATCTGGCAATGCTGACATGTTATGGTGTAAATTAGATTCCTTGATACGCTTGTAAACATGTAGTATGCATGTAGATTATATCAAATTGCCCATTGGGGAACAGGACTGAATCGGTACAAAGCACATGGTCGCAAGTGTTGCAGACTCTGCGTCCACATAGAATGGTGCCTAGGTGTTTGTGGTTCGAGTGGGGGAGGCGGATCTTGACAAGAATATCTCTCAGACTCATGTCGCATTTGAAGGTGACCAAAGGAGTATCACTGAAAAGTAGGTGGGTGGTGGGATCAAGTGGAGAATGGGGCAGTACTGTTTAAGGATCCTCACCACAGCCAAGTTGTGAGGGTGAATATAGTCCTATCGGATGAGCGGCGGGTGGATGAGTGAGTGCCACCACGCTGAAAATACCAAGAGCTTGTTAGATGGCAGATTGGAGACCAGCTCAGGATAGAGACAACGCCTAAAGAAATTTATCAGATAGGCCTGTTGGAGAAAATATTTATCATCCTGGCAGATACGATGAAATCGTAACCTATGTGAAAATGAAATAGAATCTTTGCAGTGAGATAAATGAGACGAGGTGTAGAGAAGGTAGCAGTGTGGGTCTGTGGGTTTATAGAAGACGGAAGTGTGGAGGCTGGAGGTACCCAGGGAGACAATCAGATCAAGAAAGGTGATGGGTGATGTAGAGATATGTGATGTAATCTTGATGGATTTATGAAAGCTGCCAATGTAGTCGATGAACCTGGAGATGTCATCTTCCAGCAAATCAATCAATCCAAGACCGTCATCGATATCATCATCATCATCAAGTTCCATGCCTGCTGGTGTAGGTAATCATGTCTCTCTACAACTTTCAATCTCGACAGTTATTTATCACTTCTGTTGTTGATCTTCTGCCAAGCCATTTTCTTAAGCTGTCTATCTTTTCTCTTTGCTTCCCTCTATCTCTTCGTCCCTCAATTTTTCCAGTTCTTACAATATATTCCAGCTGTTCCCTTCTCATTACATGGCCAAATAATGATGATTGTTTCTTCTTAATATTGGAAATTAGCTGTCTTTTTGCTTTGGCCTCTTTCAGAACGTTTTCATTACTCTTCTTAGCTGTCCATGGTATTCTCAACATTATTCTGTAAAACCACATTTCTACAGCCTCCAGTGATTTTCTTGTCTTTTGTCCTATTGTCCATGATTCACATCCATATGTTAAGACTGGCTCTACATAACATTTAAGAACTCATTTTCTTGTTTCTTTTGCCAAAAATGGGTTGCACTGTATCTTCCTCATTTTTTGGAAAGCTGCTTTTGCCTGAGCTATTCTGCATCTCACCTCTGTTGTACATCTACCATCCGAGATTAACAATGTTCCCAGATATTTAAATTCATTTACCTGTTTTAATATTGTTCTACTTGTCTTTATTGTATACTGCGGTGATGACTTTTTCTTTGTTGTTACCATTACTTCTGTCTTTTTGCTATTAAGGCTGAGTCCTTTATTTTTGCTTTCTTTCACTATAATGTCTAACATTTCTTTATCGATATACCTGAGGTATTTAAGGCGTCATCGATATACCTGAGGTATTTAAGATAAGGATGGCCATGGTTTAATTTCACTATTTGATGTTCAAGGCAACTCATGAACAGACAAGGATAACTAGTAGGGTCAAGACAAAGAAATGCACATAAATGCATCAAAATGCAAGGCTGCAGCGAAGCTAATTGTGAGGAGAGATGAATAAATATTTTTTTTACATTTTTTTAACCGGTATGTTTAAAGCTTTACATAACAACACGACAACACAAACCAGAACGAAGTTTTGGCATAATAGGCCTTCAGCAGGAACAAACATACAACACACATACAAATATGTATTTTAAAATAAAAAATAAGAAAAAATATTATTATTTTGAACTAGAAGGTGAAATGACAAGAAAAATAGGAATAAAATCTTCCCTGTATGCTCTCATGTGGCAAGAACAGAAGTGCGCATGGGTACGTGTGTGCGTGCAAAAAAGTTAAAATATGCACATAACTGTAAGAAAACTGTAATATCTAGGAAAGAGACAGACGAGGTGGAAATGTAAGAAGTGATACGGATCGAGGAGTGAATATGTCCACCATGCTTGATGAATGGGGAGATATCCTCCTCGGACAGGTTAGCAGTCAGACTGATGCAAATCGTCAATGTACCTACGGTACATGAGGGGAAGAGGACGTGGTGGGTGTGAATGATCTGGTGCTCCAGATAACCCATGAAAAGACAAGCGTATTTAGAGCCCATTTTGGTGCCCATTGCTACTCTACTGATCTGGGTGAAGAAGTTGCCATCGAACTCGATTAAATTCCTCTAGTAGAAGTAGTTTATTTTACATCTGTTGTATCACTAAATGTAACCAACTTTTTGTAATCTTAAAGGAAGCAGATTTGTCTTTATTTTACTGTCTCTGTGTATAGTACTGGTTGCATAAACACAAATATTCTCTTCAGATTTTGGTTTGCAAAATATTTTTTTCCCTCTCACTCGAAATACCTAAATGTAATTTTTGTGTGTCACTTGTGGTAATTTCTGAGAAACATAAAGTAATCATTTGTTTTGCATTGTCACCAAAACTGTTTTAATCACAGATCAAATTTACTTGGCACACATTTCATATTATTTGGCTGTGGAGAAAGTCCTAAATCCTGTCCTGATAGCACTAGACAAGAGTTGGCAGCTGTTACTTATGTAAGTTATTTGTTATATCAATGATGATTCATTATTTTCATAATTCTTGAATTTTTAGTTTCAGTTAACACACAGTAAGTGTGATTGTTAGGTCTGGATTCATTCCAAAAAGTGGGAAGTATTCTTGAAAATATGTCATATTGAGACAATTCTGATCTGTGGAAGTGAATCATGGACAGTAGACAAACAAATAAAAAGACAATTAGAGCCCACAGAGATGGAATTTCTCAGAAAAATGTTGAAATTCCATGGACAGCTAAAAAGACCAACACAAAAAGGGAGCTCCTAAAAAGTATCAGAAAGAAACAATGAATATTTTTAGGCACATCATGAGAAGAGGAAAGTTGGAATACTTGGTTATAACTGGCAAAATACAGGGAAAGAGAGATCGCAAATGACAAAGAGGGTGTTAACTTGTCTGTCCCTGAATAACACTTTGCATACCTTTTTTTTTTTTGCCTTCTGCTAATTTATAATGTTCTGAATGCAAAATAACATCTGAATCAATTTAATTCAACTGTCCATCATCATCATCATTGAGTGCCATCTCCGCATCGAAGGTTGGCTACCATGGAGCGCCATTCCACTCTGTCTCTTGCTTTGATGGTGCAGATTGTCATAGGCTGACTTGTCCATCTTTTGATGTTACTCGTCCATGTTAGTCTTAGTCTGCCTCTGCCTCTCTTACCTTGTATTTTCCCTTCTAATATTACTTTTATTAGACTGTTGTGTCTATTAACATGACCAAAAAATGTCATTTGTCTTGCTCTAATTGTGTTTAGTAGTTCTTTTTTCATTTTTAGTTGTTTTAAAACTTCTTCATTTGTTTTCTTTTCTTTCCATCCAATTCTGCCTATTCTTCTATAAATCCACATTTCAAAGGCTTCAATTTTCCGTTCTCTTTTCTGGTCTCTCCATGGCTTTCTTTGGACTGTTACGTGATGAGGCTCCAATCTCTTTCACGGTGGTCTGCCATATTCGTCTTTTTAACTGTCCATAATTGTTATATAACAAATTGCTTTACTGTAAAGTATAATTTCAGATGTTTTTCTGTTACATACTATCAATTATAACAGTTATGAATTTTTAAAATGAAACAATTTTCTCAATGCCAGTGACGTCACTCCCTATCCCCACCATTATGCTGCGAAGTTTATTTGAGTACGTTTTGTTTGGATGCATGAAATCATTTTAATTAAATATTTTGCAAAGAATGGAGGTTTCTCCACTTAGTTTCATATATCTGGCAATAGTAATCTGTTGTTCATTATTTTTCCAAGTCGATAAGGCTTTGTTTCATCCAATTTGTCTTTCACCTTTTTATCAACGAATAAAATTTAGCAGGCAATCAGATGAACAGACTCGCCATCATTCAAAAACTGTGAAAACAGCTGGAATTTTGTTTTAGAAGTTTTTGGTAAGATTTACAGTGTTGTTAATAAATTATAATGTGGCAGCTGACAATATATGTATAATTTAACATGTAAAGGTGTTGTACGCATATATTTTTAATCTTCGTTGCTAGGGTTGACTGTCAAGTTGACCTAGAAACAATGACTTACTCACTTAACAGCAATCTTCTAAGTTGTTAACTTTCAAAAAAAAAAAATAAATAAAAGCAAGAATAATAATCCCATTCAAGACTTTAAAAAAAAAAATTGAATTATAACCCCATCAGTTTGTGGATGGACACAAAGTCTTATAACCCTATCAGTTTGTGGATGCACATAAAGTCTTAGCAATCCAAAACCATAGTTGTCGAAGATAATTAAGAAGACAGTCAATGTCAGTAATAATTTAACAAAAACCCAACAGGAGTAAATTTATCAGATTTATTAAATATGCTTTCTGTTAATACATTCTTCTTTTTTGCCAATTTTATGACAGTGCAGCTGTGATATGTCAACCGTGTAACCGTATATTATATATCTTAAAGTCAGCAGGTCTGCCACGGCATTTCTGGTTAAGCTGTCCCTTTCAGTAGGAGAAAGCAACTTCTGAACATCATCCCTCGTGTTACACTTAATACAACTTTGTTTATTTTATTGTTATATTTGTTATAAAATGTCCCATAATTGTGACCATTGTTTGAGTGTTTATCTGATCTTTGTAGAGTGTGTAGTGGCAGAAATTTGAGTAAAAAGAAGAAATATAAAAGTATGAGATCACTGGTCTCTGGAGTTGTGAATGGCACTGGACCTCGTATAAAAGTGAATGCATGAAACGTTATTGTTGTTTTAGAACCGCCTGCACTTTCCATTTTTAGTTTTAAAATGCTAAATTGTTGTAATTTTAACAAATGAATCAATAGCTAATTATCATATATTATCTGCATTTCTTGTCTAAATGCATATGATCTGTGCAGAAAATGATCTGCTTCCACATTAAATAAACTTGCAATATGCATTATTTTTTTTTTATTAGTTCATCACTATTACTTCTACTGTAACATGCAGCAAAGTTTTGTTTTACAGATATGTTGTTTTGATTCAAATAGGTGGGTTTTAAAATTTTTTGGATTCAGAAGTGTGTTTTTACACATTTCACTATTGATTTGGAAAAAAAGTCTTATATTATGAACAATAATTTGTTGATAAATAAAAATGTTACTTTTATTTTATTTGTTGTTTGTATAGTCTTTGCATACATCAGTATTTGTTGGAGTTGACATGAGACATTTTTGTTCTTTCTCTTCACAAGTTCAGGTATGTAGGGCTACAAAGGTCAGGTATATGATTTAAGTTTGCCAAGAACTGGCTACTTATAAAAATGAAGAGTCAGGATTAATATCAAACAAAATTTCTGAAGAGCAATGTGTTTTTGTAGAGGGGATAGGAACATCAAATACGACACATATATCACAAGAACATTAATGGAAAGAACTATAGAAATTAAAACTCACATGCTCCATATATGTACCATACATACCATTCATGCGCCTATGTTCCATTGACTATATATTGTGAGGCTTTTGACAAAGTAAAACACAGAAGCAATACAAATGTTAATGGCAAAGATCTTTGTAACATTAGATTTGTAAATAGGACCAAGATTACATGGTGTAAGGGAGAGCAAGATTGCACTGTCTTACCTGGACAGACATTAGGTAGAAACTTAACTGGTTGAGGTAGAAATGGGTCAAGGATTCCAAAACCTTGATAGTTTGGGAAGTAATGAGACAATGATTGTGAATGGTTTTTACAGAATCCCAGTGAAACAAAAGAGTGGAAGGGAGACATGTCCGCATGTTTCTAACTGACCAATGAGAACCTCTCAAAGTGACGATTGTGAACAGTAAAAACAGTGAGCACAAGGGAAAAGTCAGTCAGCCACTTGTGAGTCGGTGTTAGAGAAACAGTTTAGAGTAGATAAGGTAAGATCCAGACAAGAGAATTACTGTCAGCCACTTGTGAGTCAGTGTTAGAGAAACAGTTTAGAGTAGATAAGATAAGATCCAGACAAGAGAATTACTAGATATATTAAGTGATTGTAGATAATGGAAGTGTTTTCAACCAACAGTTATAGTTGACTATATGTGAGATGCAAGATAAGCATTAAGATGATTTGTTTCAAACAATGTGTAAAAACTATGTGTGTTTGGCAAGAATGTTCAATATCTCTATTGTATTGTAACTACCACCTTGATTGGCTGATGTACTGGCAATAAAGATGTAGAGTGTTGGAAAGACATCACCAACCTCCAAAATTGTTGAATGAGTTCAGTGACTTATATTTTCGTATATTTATAGTAGTTATGTAGTGATGATGGACGATTCCCGCAAGATTAGGTCAAGACTGTTCTTCCATGGCAGTGGCGAAGGAAAGATCAACACAACAACGTTACATATGTAGTCAGTTTCATTGATTAACAAGACTGTCACAAGAGGGTGCGCTTTGCTGCGTGATGATACTGTCTTGTAAGGGTATGTTTTGATGCAGTCCCATTACAAGATTGTCACAAGATGGTACGCTTTGGTGCTCTGACCATGTCCTGTCAAATAATTAGATTATTAATAAAATGTACTGGGAACAATCAGCAGCAGTCAAAGTAGATAACCAAACAAGAGAATACCAGAATATAATGATGGGGCATACAAGAGAGATGCATCCTTTTACCCGACCTCTTCTTGTTGTACAGAAAACATTAGACACACAGACCACATACCTAGAATTACAGTAGAGGGACTTCATTTTAAGGGGTCATGGCAAAGAAATGCATGCAGGACTTGATTTTAACAACTTGAGACATGCAGATCTTCAATCAGAAATTTATAAATTTATTGAAGAAAGTGAGAAAAGGGACATGGAAGTCATGGTGGTTAAAAAAAAAAAAGTCACCCAAGTGCAATATATAAGTTTGGTTGTTTCCAGGCCCATTTTGGGGAGATGGAGTGCCATCTTGATTATTTCTGGTTCACTGATCCTGGCACAAGCTATGAATCAGTTATAACTTTCAGTTCAGGTGCTGTTAGGGTTTTGGCCCAATTAACCTCTCATTATCTCCATTGTGCTATTTTAGCTTGTAAAATGTTTTGTCAAAAGTTAAAATTATAATAACATGCAAACTAACATACAGTTTTTGTGTTAACAGGAATCAAATATTCTAGGTTTGAAGGGTCCTCGGAAGATGACAGTCATTACACCACAAATAGAAAGTGAGCACCAATTTGTTAACAGCAAATCTCAAAGGGTGAGTTGAATAAATTTCTTGTACTTCTGATGGTTGAATTCATTTCTTGTATTTCTGTTGGTTGGATTCATTTCTTGTATTTCTGTTGGTTGGATTCATTTCTTGTACTTCTGATGGTTGAATTCATTTCTTGTATTTCTGTTGGTTGGATTCATTTCTTGTATTTCTGTTGGTTGAATTCATTTCTTGTATTTCTGTTGGTTGGATTCATTTCTTGTATTTCTGTTGGTTGGATTCATTTCTTGTACTTCTGATGGTTGAATTCATTTCTTGTATTTCTGTTGGTTGAATTCATTTCTTGTACTTCTGATGGTTGAATTCATTTCTTGTACTTCTGTTGGTTGAATTCATTTCTTGTACTTCTGATGGTTGAATTCATTTCTTGTACTTCTGATGGTTGAATTCATTTCTTGTACTTCTGATGGTTGAATTCATTTCTTGTACTTCTGATGGTTGAATTCATTTCTTGTATTTCTGTTGGTTGAATTCATTTCTTGTATTTCTGTTGGTTGGATTCATTTCTTGTATTTCTGTTGGTTGGATTCATTTCTTGTATTTTTGTAAATTGAATCATGTTGTTTTTGTTTGCAGATGCCACCCTTATATCTCTAGCAAAGCCACAGGGGACTGAATTGTGCATGATTATCACCTTTTCCTATGTTTTTCACATTGGCAGCCATGCTCTGTGTCCCTCACCATAGAGGCATATATTCTCCTACTTTTTTTATTCTCTAGAGTTTTGACATTTTGGGTAGATTTTTTTTCAGGTCAATTTTGCCCAGGCTGTGGCTATTTTTACCTTACTCTTTTAATTTTCCCTGCCATTGGTTTTTAACATGTGCAGAGTGCTCACTGGACCTTCTGTTTTTTCCGTTATCCAAGAGAGCTAGACATTGGATCTGTCTATTCAAAGCCTAGGGAAGGTTTAAGAAACTATGAATTCAATTTTTGAAAAAGCCCCACCACAGGTGGAGGGAATTGAAATCAAGACCTTCTTGTCTAGAGGCCAAAGTCTAACCTCTAAATCACACAGCATCCCTTTGTGAATTAAAATAACCTTTTGTATTTCTGTCAGTTAATTTAACTTTCATATTTCTGCCATGTGAATTAGCTTCTGAGAGTTGAATTAACTTCTTCATTTGAATTAACTTCTTGTACTTCTTTCAATTCAATTAATTTACCTTTGATGATAACTTGTCAGCTTTATCTGTATAGATCTTATATCTCTGTTAATTCAGGCTCATGATGGACTGATTGAAAGATGGAAGAGGAAGAACACCAAGGATCTACTAGAGTTTCACAACAAAATCCCAGTTTGGAATGAAGGTTAGTTAGGGTAAGGTAAAGATAACACCAAATCATATAAGTATTCAGACACAGTTGTTTGTCACCGGGACTTTAGTTAATTTGATCATTTGTGTCTTTCCAGGAAGATAATATACACATGCTTCGTCTATTATACATACAAAGTCTTTATCTTTCTTTCTGGCATTTACCTTATGGCTACTAAAGAAATTAAAAGCGCTCTTTACCATCCGTCCATAAAGGGACTTCAAGTGGGTGTAGATGCGTTGTTGTTGTAATTTATCTACATCTTTTGGCTCAACATATCTGAATTCAGTTTGACTTTTTAGAGTACCAGGTTGCCTTTGTATGTTTGATCCATAATAACTTTACAAGACTGTTTAGTCTGTTTCTATGAGCACTTCTGGGAGGAGGAGAAAGTTCATGATCAGCTCTGTTGTTTACAGTCCTGACACATGAAGTCAGCTGTGGGTTGCTGACTGCACTTTGTTCAATTGCTAGGCAGGCATCTTGGCCCCCATACACTCAAAGTGGTTATAAGAGGCTAAAATTTAAAAACTTTAGTGGTTAAAAATTGAATATTGAATCCATGAAACTGTAAAATTGTCAAGTCTTTTTGTTGTGAGCCTTAACTGCTAAAATATCATTAACACAAAAATTTTGACTTAACTTAAAACGGTACTTTTTGTTTGTGATGTCACTAATTGAAACTACTTCCATAAAGTATCGATTGTAAGAATTAAGGGAATGTTCTCCACTCAAGACTTCTTCATCCATGAACTTTGAAAAATTTCCAAATTTATAACTAAAATTACACTTGAGATGATAACCAACAAGTGAGAAGTTTGGATGCTGACAATGTGTCACACTTCAGAAATTGTGGAAACAGATAAAGCTGGCTGAAAAATTGGAAATAAAGTTAGATACACCAAAGTGCATTTTTTACTACAATAAATACATGGGCTCAGTCAAGGGAACTGACATGCTTTTCAATTCCATTGAGTCAGTAAGAAAAACTGTCAAGTGGTATAAAACAGTGTTTTTTCATGTTTTAAATTTGTCCATTGTAAATACACTCTCAGTAGTTACAAGAAAAGAAATTTCTATTGCTATTTCCACTTGGCTATAATTTGAGAAATGTGGGTGGGGTGGGGGGAAGGGGAATTGTGAAGAAAGAAGAAATGGTAGTGGAGGTCAGTGAAGTGGAAAAGAGATGCCACTGAGAATAGTGGAAAGGCATTTTCCATCAGCTATGGAGTTAACAACATCGAAGAGGATGGGCATTATGAGAAAATGTGTTGTATGTTTGACAAGTGTTGTATGTTTGAAAAGTGTTTTATGTTTGAAATGTGTTGTATGTTTGAAAAGTGTTGTATGTTTCAAAAGTGTTGTATGTTTGAAATGTGTTGTATGTTTGTTTGAAATGTGTTGTATGTTTGAAATGTGTTGTATGTTTGAAAAGTGTATGTTTGAAAAGTGTTGTATGTTTGAAAAGTGTTGTTTGTTTGAAAAGTGTTGTTTGTTTGAAAAATGTTGTATGTTTGAAAAGTGTTGTATGTTTGAAAAGTAAAAAGCTTTGAGAATCAAGATACATGTGTAAAGACAGTGATATTGCATTTTGTGAACTTGTTTTAAAGTATTTCATACACATAAAAAATTATTAACTTTCTTCCAATTTCTATTTCTATATTCCTTTCTATTAGCAATATTTATTTTGTAGATTGCAAGTAATCAAAGTGCAGAGTAACATAAGATAAATTGTGACTTCTATCTATCTATTGACCTTTCAAGCTGTAGCCGGCCCATAGGGCGTAGACCAAGATACTCCTTCTCTTATCTAAATTTTTGTTCTAGCAGTTTTCAATTCTTTTAAAGATATTTTATCAAATCTTGCCATTTGTCTCTGTTCTGTGCAAGCAGCTCTATCTCATTGAGGGAGCCGATTCCTGCTGCTTTTGCCTCTCTCATCAATGTTCTTCTCAGTGTATATAATTTCAGGGAATTAAAAACAGTGAGCACTGTGATCTGTTGAGCCATTGATGTGCTGACAAACACATCTTAACAATAGGGCCTCCCAATTTTCACCCAGGTCATAGCAACAAAAGGGTGAAATAAAAAATAACATTAAAAATAATTGTAGAGTTTGTAAGATATTTTTGTGGTCAGTTCTAAATTCTATCCAAAGAGATTAATTTGTTTAGTGTTTTATGGGATCTTTAGGCATCTCATACTGAGATCACATTGCAAGCAAGAAAGTTCATGAAATGATCAACAATACAATAGGCCCACATGATGAGTTTCTTACATTGGAAAGAAAAATGAAATAAAGTGATACATCACAAGATCTAGCAGTCTGGTCATAGTTATCTTACCTGGAACAAGTACGGGTGGTGTGGAGGTGGGCAAAGGAAAACACTGATAGATGATATGATAAGACTGGATTGAGAAAATAAATGAACAAATCTGAAAACTGATAGAAGAAGTAGAGAAGAGTGAAGACAGATTCTGTAGAACTCATCATACTGGCATCCCAAAGTCTCCCAAGGCAACTAATGGGTGAGGCTAGCAGTTAATTTTAGTTCTAATTTCAAAATGGCGAAATCAAAATCATCAACGATATCATCTATTTCACTATAACCAATAATCATTAACTCTTCTTTTGTTGGAACACACACATACACAGATAAGACATAAATGTTTAAACAATGTTGTTTGTGTTTATATTTCAGATACGCAGACACATACACTCAACTTTAATGGGAGGGCAACTCAAGCATCAGTAAAGAACTTCCAAATTGTTAATAATAATGATGGTGAGTGAATCTTACTTTACTAATACCATCGTGATGGTGAGTGCATCTTACTTTACTAATACCATCGTGATGGTGAGTGCATCTTACTTTACCAATACCATCGTGATGGTGAGTGCATCTTACTTTACCAATACCATCGTGATGGTGAGTGCATCTTACTTTACTAATACCATCGTGATGGTGAGTGCATCTTACTTTACTAATACCATCGTGATGGTGAGTGAATCTTACTTTACTAATACCATCGTGATGGTGAGTGCATCTTACTTTACTAATACCATCGTGATGGTGAGTGCATCTTACTTTACCAATACCATCGTGATGGTGAGTGCATCTTACTTTACCAATACCATCGTGATGGTGAGTGCATCTTACTTTACCAATACCATCGTGATGGTGAGTGAATCTTACTTTAGCAATACCATAATGATGGTGAGTGCATCTTACTTTAGCAATACCATAATGATGGTGAGGGAATCTTACTTTACCAATATCATAATGATGGTGAGTGAACCTTACTTTAGCAATACCATCATGATGGTGAGTGAACCTTACTTTAGCAATACCATCATGATGGTGAGTGCATCTTACTTTAGCAATACCAACGTGATGGTGAGTGCATCTTACTTTACCAATACCATCATGATGGTGAGTGCATCTTACTTTACCAATACCATCGTGATGGTGAGTGCATCTTACTTTAGCAATACCATCATGATGGTGAGTGAATCTTACTTTAGCAATACCATAATGATGGTGAGTGCATCTTACTTTACCAATACCATAATGATGGTGAGTGAATCTTACTTTACCAATATCATAATGATGGTGGGTGAATCTTACTTTAGCAATACCATCATGATAGTGAGTGCACCTTACTTTAGCAATACATTCATGATAGTGAGTGCATCTTACTTTAGCAATATCATAATGATGGTGAGTGAATATCACTTTAGCAATACCATCATGATGGTGAGTGAATATTACTTTAGCAATACCATCATGATGGTGAGTGAATATTACTTTAGCAATACCATCATGATGGTGAGTGAATATTACTTTAGCAATACCATAATGATGGTGAGTGAATCTTACTTTAGCAATACCATAATGATGGTGAATGAATCTTACTTTACCAATACCATCTTGATGGTGAGTGAATCTTACTTTAACAATACCATCTTGACGGTGAGTAAATCTTACTTTAACAATACCATAATGATGGTGAATGAATCTTACTTTACCAATACCATCTTGACGGTGAGTAAATCTTACTTTAACAATACCATAATGATGGTGAGTGAATCTTACTTTACCAATATCATAATGATGGTGAGTGAATCTTACTTTAGCAATACCATCATGATGGTGAGTGAATCTTACTTTAGCAATACCATAATGATGGTGAGTGCATCTTACTTTACCAATACCATAATGATGGTGAGTGAATCTTACTTTACCAATATCATAATGATGTTGAGTGAATCTTACTTTAGCAATACCATCATGATGGTGAGTGCATCTTACTTTAGCAATACATTCATGATGGTGAGTGCATCTTACTTTAGCAATATCATAATGATGGTGAGTGCATCTTACTTTAGCAATACCATAATGATGGTGAGTGCATCTTACTTTAGCAATACCATAATGATGGTGAGTGCATCTTACTTTACCAATATCATAATGATGGTGAGTGCATATTACTTTAGCAATACCATCATGATGGTGAGTGCATCTTACTTTAGCAATACCAACATGATGGTGAGTGAATATTACTTTAGCAATACCATCGTGATGGTGAGTGAATATTACTTTAGCAATACCATCGTGGTGGTGAGTGAATATTACTTTAGCAATACCATCGTGATGGTGAGTGAATATTACTTTAGCAATACCATCGTGATTGTGAGTGAATATTACTTTAGCAATACCATCGTGGTGGTGAGTGCATCTTACTTTAGCAATACCAACATGATGGTGAGTGCATCTTACTTTAGCAAAACCATCGTGATGGTGAGTGCATCTTACTTTATCAATACCATCATGATGGCGAGTGCATCTTACTTTAGCAATACCATCATGATGGTGAGTGCATCTTACTTTACCAATACCATCTTGATGGTGAGTGCATCTTACTTTAGCAATACCATCATGATGGTGATTGAATCTTACTTTAGCAATACCATAATGATGGTGAGTGAATTTTACTTTACCAATACCATCTTGATGGTGAGTGAATCTTACTTTACCAATACCATCTTGATGATGAGTGAATCTTACTGTACCAATACCATCTTGATGGTGAGTGAATCTTACTTTAGCAATACCATAATGATGGTGAATGAATCTTACTTTACCAATACCATCTTGATGGTGAGTGAATCTTACCTTACCAATACCATCTTGACGGTGAGTAAATCTTACTTTACCAATACCATCATGATGGTGAGTGAATCTTACTTTAGCAATACCAACATGATGGTGAGGGAATATCACTTTAGCAATACCATCATGATGGTGAGTGAATCTTACTTTAGCAATACCAACATGATGGTGAGTGCATCTTACTTTAGCAATACCAACATGATGGTGAGTGCATCTTACTTTACCAATACCATAATGATGGTGAGTGCATCTTACTTTAGCAATACCAACATGATGGTGAGTGAATATCACTTTAGCAATACCATCATGATGGTGAGTGAATATTACTTTAGCAATACCATCATGATGGTGAGTGAATATTACTTTAGCAATACCATCATGATGGTGAGTGAATATTACTTTAGCAATACCATCATGATGGTGAGTGAATATTACTTTAGCAATGCCATCATGATGGTGAGTGAATATTACTTTAGCAATAACATCATGATGGTGAGTGAATCTTACTTTACCAATACCATCATGATGGTGAGTGAATATTACTTTAGCAATACCATCATGATGATGAGTGAATATTACTTTAGCAATACCATCATGATGGTGAGTGCATCTTACCTTAGCAATACCATCTTGATGGTGAGTGAATATTACTTTAGCAATACCATCATGATGGTGAGTGCATCTTACTTTACCAATAGCATCATGATGGTGAGTGAATCTTACTTTAGCAATACCATCGTGATGGTGAGTGCATCTTACTTTAGCAATACCATCTTAATGGTGAGTGCATCTTACTTTAGCAATACCATCATGATGGTGAGTGAATCTTACTTTAGCAATACCATCTTGATGGTGAGTGCATCTTACTTTAGCAATACCAACATGATGGTGAGTGCATCTTACTTTAGCAATACCATCATGATAGTGAGTGCATCTTACTTTAGCAATATCATCTTGATGGTGAGTGCATCTTACTTTAGCAATACCAACATGATGGTGAGTGCATCTTACTTTAGCAATACCATCTTGATGGTGAGTGCAGCTTACTTTAGCAATACCATCGTGATGGTGAGTGAATATTACTTTAGCAATACCATCGTGGTGGTGAGTGAATATTACTTTAGCAATACCATCGTGGTGGTGAGTGAATATTACTTTAGCAATACCATCGTGATGGTGAGTGAATATTACTTTAGCAATACCATCGTGGTGGTGAGTGCATCTTACTTTAGCAATACCATCTTGATGGTGAGTGAATATTACTTTAGCAATAACATCTTGATTGTGAATGAAGAACTGAGAAAAAAGCTCGGAATAGCCCCCGCCATAGAATATATAAGGAAACAACAGATAAAATGGTTTGGCCACGTGACAAGGCAGAAAGAACAAAACATAACACAACGGGCCTTCAACAAACGTTGTGAGAACACCAGACCCAAGGGTCGACCATGAAAAAGATGGGTCAATGGAATATTAGAAGCACTAGGAAACAACAGCAGCAGAGACGAACAGAAGATCAAAAGACCACAAACTATATCTCCCCTCGACGCTGAAAGGCAGATGAGGAAGATTATGATGGTGAGTGCATCTTACTTTAGCAATACCATCCTGATGGTGAGTGAAGCTTACTTTAGCAATACCATCTTGATGGTAAGTGAAGCTTACTTTAGCAATACCATCTTGATGATGAGTGCATCTAACTTTAGCAATACCATCATGATGGTGAGTGAATCTTACTTTAGCAATACCATCATGATGGTGTGTTCATCTTACTTTACCAATTCCATATTGATGGTGTGTGCATCTTACTTTACCAATTTCATCATGATGGTGAGTGAATCTTACTTTAGCAATACCATCATGATGGTGTGTTCATCTTACTTTACCAATTCCATCATGATGGTGAGTACATCTTACTTTACCAATTCCATCATGATGGTGAGTGAACCTTACTTTAGCAATATGATCATGATGGTGAGTGAATCTTACTTTACTAATACCATGCACAGCAGAGCAAAGTTGATCACTTACATTTTAAAGCAAATGTTCTCGTGACATCAAAGGTTGTCAGCAACTAATATCTATTATTTCTTTATTGCATTGTTGTTACATTCTTACAGACTGGTATTTGTCCATTTCTTGACTGCCTGTTTTAGATTTTTATTTTAGTTTAGCCATGTTTTCTTTTGTTTGAAACATTTTGTCTAATTGTTATCTTTCCAATGTGGATTTGTGGAAGGCAAGGGCACCAATAATGCAATATATATCCTGAGAAAATTGATAGAAAGAGCTATAGAGGTAACAAAAAATCTATATATGTGCTTTATAGACTACATAAAAGCATTTGACAAAGTAAAGCATGTAGAAATAATCAATATGCTGGAGAAATTAAATATTGATATCAAGGATCTGCGAATCATAAAAAACATGTACTGGCAACAAACAGCAGCCATAAGAATTAGCAACCAAACATGACAGTTCCAATATATAAAACACGGCTGCGTTCTGTCGCTGGATTTGTTTTCACATTACAGCTAAAATATTATGAGATCAATGGGATATACAAAAGGAATTGAAGTCAACAGTCACAACAGAAACGGTCTGTGATATGCGAATAACACAGTCTTAATAGCAGAGACAGAATTAACTACAAGAAATGATAGACATAATAGTAAAAGAAAGCAACAGGAAAGGTCTCACTCAGAATAGTAAGAAAACAAAAGTAATGGTCATATCGAAGAGACAATTATCACCATAAAAAATAAACAAGACAAATCTGAAACAAGTGCAATGCTTCCAATTCTTGGGCACAATAACATCAAAATTCCCTAGCCACATTCTGGCGCCTGCATCAGAGCATGAATGGCACAACACGACACAGAGGCATACCAGATTTTCAGAGCACAGGCCGGATATGGCACACATCTGATGAGAGCAAAGGGAATGCCCTGCTTGTCCGCTACGTTGAACAGACGGACCAAAGAAATGAGACTGTAAGAATGAGGATATGGGGATCACTGTCAAAATTGTGTAAGGATGTAATGCTGGAAGAAGATCTCACAATCACAACCGATACCATTTGCACGACACTTAAAAGGTCACACAACACTGCTCCTGGTCCAGATGGTGTTCGGTACGATGACATAGGCGATTTAGCTGACGACGACTTGACAAAACTGGCCAATGAGTTTAATGCCAGCATTCGGAGTGGCCAGATTAAGGAGGAGTGGCTACACAGCTACTTACTACCGCTACCGAAGCCAAACTTTCTCTCTCTCTCTCTCTCTCTCTCTCTCTCTCTCTCTCTCTCTGCGATCAGGACTCAATCAGAGTAAGACTCCAGGCTCTCGCACAAAGACAGCTGTCTATTTAAGCCTGTTAGATCCACAACTGTGTCGACAAACACAGATCCCCGTCACTTCTTCAGATAATGGAAATGGGAGTTAAGGTGGGCACAGCCAGAAATGAGAAACTTAGTGGCCATGTAAGAAGACTTATCAACCAACATAGAACTGGAGTCATCAGTCGCTGGACACTGCGGGTATTGCTGAGGAGGGGATCTGAGCACTTATGGACATGTTCGGAGTGCAATGATGATGACCCGCAAATAACTCAGTAACATCAAAATTCATTTCTTGATCATCAAAGAAATCACAAATAGAAGCAAAAAGTGCTTCAATACAATCTTTATTATGACAGTGCTGTAAGTAGCAAACTTAGATGCTGGATTTGAGAGCAGAGAAATAAGAAACTGAAATGTGTCAGATACATGATGGAAGTCAACTTGATAGACAAATTAGACAGTAAAGAACTAAAAAGACAGTGACTTCTTCAGTAGAATATATAAAGAAATAACAAATTAAATGGTCGTGTGACATGTCAGAAACAGCTTAACATAATCAACACAGCTATCAATAAATGCTGTGAAAACAGACTGAGAGGACTGAGAAAAAGATATAAGTAGAGGGGTTGCTGGACACTTGGAAACGTGACAACAGAAGAAGCTGAAGAACAAAAAGATTTTTTTTAAACTGAGGAAAGAAGGGATAAAGAGAAAAATGCCATGAAGAGAACCATTTGGTAGATTGTTAGTCTGAAGTTGTGAAGAATCATGACTTTTCACCGTCTGGTATTATACTTAATGATGATGTCCAACATGTACATTTGCTGTTGGCTTCATTACTGATTTATTTTCAAATATAATCACAGAGGTTAATGTATGTGTGTCCTATGACATCTAATGGATAACCTCCAAATGTTATTTATTAAATAACATAAACTGTTTGGCCCTGTTTTGATAATCTGCTCACTTCTCTGATGTTCTCAAGTTTCCCTGGTGGATGTGTTAACATGTTAAATATGAGGATGTTGAATAACTTTAGTCATTTTAATTTGTACATTTCTATCTTTTAAAACAGTTTAATTATGTAGCAAAAATATTAGATTAGGTGTTTAAATTCTCAATTTACTTCTTCCTTTTCAAATTGTTAAAATACTCCTGTAAATTAATTCAATTTTTAACAAAGATATAACATAAGTGTTCTTCGCCCAGTCATCTCTCCACTTCCATTTGACCTTTCTTGAATCCCCTGTATCCACATTCAGAACCATCCTTGCCTAGTGCATCACATTTGTTGCCATGTGATGTGTTGTTGATGTTGCCTGTGTATTTACCAGCCAATAATTTAGATCAAGTTCACTACCATTATTTTGAGTATTACCTTTTCCTGCAACTATTCAGGATTTGAAATCTTGTGTTTGTGTGTCCTCCTCTTCGCCCCGCCCCCCTCCCACCCAATGAAGAGCTTTTAAATCAAGATGTTGGTTTGTTTAGTAAGACAATCTTTTGTAGATATATATTTGTATAATTGTTATAATGCTAATATACTAAATTACTATCTCCTGAACAGTTGACTACATAGTAATGCAGCTGGGCAAAGTGTCTGAGAATGTCTTCACAATGGACTACAATTATCCCTTGTGTGCCCTTCAAGCTTTTGGTATAGCACTCAGCAGTTTTGATGGAAAACTTGCATGTGAATGACATTTGGTATAGCACTCAGCAGTTTTGATGGCAAACTTGCCTGTGAATGACATTTGGTATAGCACTCAGCAGTTTTGATGGCAAACTTGCCTGTGAATGACATTTGGTATAGCACTCAGCAGTTTTGATGGCAAACTTGCCTGTGAATAACTTTTCCATCATGATGGAATATTTTTATGATGTATTACATCATTAACTCAATAATCAACAATAGTAACATCAAAAATTGTCTCTGTTATAGTTGTCATCAAAACAAAAAGATGTTCTTTTAAACAGGCTTTATTTTCATGACTTCAGAGTTTTCTTACCACAAGAATTACTCCTTTTATGATTGGCTTTGCAGATCCCATTAAATGTATATAATTGCAAAATAAAATAAAAAAGAAGAATTACAAAGACAGATGTAACAGAGTCGTTGAATGAGTTACCAACATTGATATTAAATACTTGTCGTTGAATGAGTTACCAACATTGATATTAAATACTTGTCCTTCAATGAGTTATCAACATTGATATTAAATACTTGTCCTTCAATGAGTTATCAACATTGATATTAAATACTTGTCCTTCAATGAGTTATCAACATTGATATTAATTTAATAAGAAGAACAACATTTTATAATAAATAAAAAAAATAATGTTTGGAATGAACATTTTAATATGTGTTCACATCATTTATAATCTGTGCATGTGTGTGTGCATGCATGATATCATCATCATCAAGTACCATGCCTGCTCGCATAGGTGATCATGTCTTTCCACAACTTTCGATCTCAACAGTTATTTATCATTTCTGTTGTTGACCTTCTGCCATGCCATTCTCTTAAGATGTCTGGTATCTTTTCTCTTTGCCTCCCTCTTTCTCTTCGTTCCTCAATTTTCCCAATTGTCAAAATATATTCCAGCTGTTTCCTTCTCACTGCATGGCCAAAAAGTGATGATTGTTTCTTCCTAATTTTGGAAATTAGCAGTCTTTTTGCTTTGGCCTCTTTCAGAATGTTTTTATTACTCTTCTTAGCTGTCTATAGTATTCTCAACATTCTTTTGTAAAACCACATTTCTACAGCCTCCAGTGATTTTGTCCTATTATCCATGGTTCACATCCATATGTTAAGACTGGTTCTACGTAACATTTAAGAACTCTTTTTCTTGTTTCTATTGTCAAAAATGGATTGCACAGTATCTTTCTTATTTTTTGGAAAGCTGTTTTTGCTTGAGCCATTCTGCATCTCACCTCTATTGTACATCTACCATGTGTGGTTAATAATATTCCCAGATATTTAAATTCATTTACCTATTTTAATAATACTCCACTTGTCTTTATTGTGAACTGCGGTGATGTCTTTTTCTTTGTTGATACCATTACTTCTCTTTTTGTTATTACGACTGAGTCCTTTATTTTTGCTTTCTTTCACTATAATGTCTAACATTTCTTGTAACTCATTTTCACTCTTAGTGATTAAGCTGTATCATCGGCATACATTAGATTATTTATATTTTGACCTCCAATTGTTATTACAGACATGCCCGTTATAGATCTTAAAATAATCTCACTCATCATCATCATTTGCCATACTGATTTGTGTTGATGATCATGTTCTTCCACAATTGTCTATCCATTCATTGTGTACTGTATCAATTCTGTTGACTATTTTCTGAGACATGACACCAAGCTAGCCAGTATTTTCTTTCTTTGTCCACTGCAATCTCTCTTTCCCTGTCTTTTGTCAGTTGTAACCAAGTATTCCAACTTTCTACTTCTAATGATATGCTCCAAAAATGTTGATTGTTTCTTTCTGATGTTTCTTAGGAGCTCCCTTTTTGTGTTGACCTCTTTGAGAATTTCTTTTTTGGTCTTTTTAGCTGTCCAGGGAACTTTCAACATTCTTCTGAGAAATCCCATCTCTGTGGGCTCTAATCTCACTATACATATTTAATAAATTTGGTGACAGCAAACAGCCTTGTCTAACACCCTGTTTTATTTGTTGAAACATTTCCAATTAATTTCCAGTTCTTATGGCCACTGTTTGTTGCCAGCGATGGCTGCAGTTTGTTTATATATATATCTTCTTCTTCTTTCCTTCCTCATCTGCCTTTCAGCGTCGAGGGGAGATATAATTTGCGGTCTTTTGCTCTTCTGTTCGCCTCTGCTGCTATTATGTTTCCTAGTGCTTCTAATATTCCATCGATCCATCTTTTCGTCATGTGTTTTGTTCTTTCTGCCTTGTCACGTGGCCAAACCTTTTTATCTGTTGTTTCCTTATATATTCTATGGCAGGCGCTATTCCTAGATTTTTTCTCAGTTCTTCATTTCTTATCTTATTTCTCAGACTGTTTCCTGTCATTCGTCTAACACATTTCATCTCTGTAGATGTTATTTTTCTTATTGTTCTTGCATCTACGATCCAGGTTGGCATTGGTAGCACAATGTTGGGATGAAGATTGTATTGTATAGTGCTCGTTTTGCCTCCAGAGTTATTTCCTTGTTGGACAATAGTGGTGATAACTGTCCAATGATTTGACAAGCTTTGTTGCATCTTGATTCTATCTCTACTGTTTGAGAATTATCGTTTGTCATCAGACTTCCTAGGTATTTGATTTCCTCTACTTGTTTTAGTTGTCTGCCGTCTATAGTTATGTTGATGTTCTGTTTATTTTTGGCGATATTCATGACTTCTGTTTTATTGATGTTGATTTTCATGTTGTATTTTGTGCCTAAGCTGTTGAGTTTGTTTAAGTGTTCTTGTAGGTCTTCTATTGTTTCATGTATTAGTGCCTGATCGTCTGCAAATAAAAGCTCATTGATCTCCTCTGCCTCTGATGGGTTGGCTGGCTTGCATATATAGTCCATGTATGTAATAAACAGTAGGGGAGATGGTACGCACCCCTGTCTTACACCTGATCTAACGTCGAAGTGGTCCTGCTGCTGTTCTGACCCTGCAGCTGCTTTTGATGTAGAGACTTTTAATAAGGTTGGTTAGATGTTGGCTTACTCTGTATGTTGTTAGTATCTCCCACAGTTGTTCTCTGTTTGCTGTTTCTCTGTCGAATGCTTTTTCCTGGTCAATGAAGGCTATGTATAAATTTTGACTGTGTTCTGTCATTTTTTCTCCAATCTGTTTTAATGTGAATAGTGCGTCAGTACATCCTCCGTTTTTTTGGAACCCCATTTGAGAATCGCTTAACTGTAGTTCTATTGTTGGTCTCAGCCTTTTTTCCAAGATTTTGGTGTATAGCTTTCCTACATGGCTGAGAAGAGATATACCTCTATATTAATTACAGTTTCTTTTGCTACCTTACTTTTTCCATATTGGTATGATGATTGCCTGTTGCCAGTCTTCTGGGGCTTGTTGTTGGTGCCATTCTGCATTAAATATTCTGTGCAGCCATTGCACTCCTGCTGCTGCTATTATTTCTATTGGTATGTTATCTATCCCCGGCGCTTTATTTGTTGGTGCATATTTGATTACTTCTTCAATTTCCTCTTTCATAATGTTGGGTTCAGTATTTGTGAGTTCTAGCGTGGTTTTTGTTATCTTATTGGTAGTTGGTATGTTTAACAGGTCTTCAAAATATTCTTTCCATCTCTGTTGCATACATTGGTTATTTGATATTGGCTGTCCATCTTTGTAATTTATCAGCTCAGTAGGATCATGGTTTTCTTTTCTCGCTCTTGTGGCTTTTATTGCTTTGTAGAAATCTCTTGTGGCTGTCTTGAAGTCCCTGCTCATGTTTTGTCCGAATTCTGTCCAATTCTTTTGCTTAGCTTCTTTGATCAACATTTTAACTCTTTTTCGAACTAAGGCATATTTTTCATATATTTCTTGGTTCTTGTTCTCCCTCCAATTTGTAAACAATTTCTTCTTTTCTTTAATTGCTTCTCAGATTGTTTCGTTCCACCACGGGGTGCTCTTTTTCCCTTCTCTTGTTCTTAGCTACGTTCCACAAACTGTTTTAGAGATGTTGGTTACTGTTTCCTTAAATTGTTTCCACTCTTCTTTTACTGTGCATACTTCGTTAGGGAGTTTCTTGAATTCCTCTTTTAGGTTTTCTTCTAGGGTTTTCCTTGATTCTTGATCTTTTAATTGTTTTATTTTTATTGTCTGTTCTTTTCACTTCTTTTGTTTGTTTTTGTATATTCTCTTTATTTTTGGCTGTCTTAGTGTGATCATAACCATCTTGTGATCCATGTCATCTGTAATATTAGGTATTGCTCTACTGTCGGTTACTCTTTTCTTGTTCTGTTTTCTTGTTAGTATAACATCTATCTGGCTTCTGCATGTTGTGTCATTCCATTTGTACCAGGTGTATACTTGCGGCTCTCTATGTTTGAAGAATGTGTTGGTGATAAATAAATCATTTTGATTGCATAGTTCCAGCAGTCTGCTTCAATTTTCGTTTATTTCAGTTGTTTTATCACCAAAGGGTCCTAAGATATATTTTTGTTCTCACTGTTGCGTTTCCCAAGCCTTCCATTAAAATCTCCCATCACTAACATGTCGTCGTTTTTGTCAATCTTGTTAATAATTTCATTCAATGTATCATAGAATTCTTCGCTGTCTCTTTCATTGTTGTTGCATGGTGCATAGATTTGAATGTAATTTGTTTTTTGATCATTTTCTAGTAGCTTAATTGTGATAATTCTTTCTGAATGGTATTTTATTTCTAGAATGTTCTTTGCGTGTTCTGGGTCGATGATGAAACCTACTCTGTGTGTTGCTCTTTCTTTGTTGTCAACTCCTGAGAATGTTTTCATGTAGTTCATGTGTGTTTTCTTTATCTATTGTCGTTTTACTCTGGTGCCCACTAATCCTAGTATTTTAATTTTCCTTTTTGTCATTTCTTCTATAAGTTCGACTTCTTTATTTTTTTATCCCGCATATATTTATCTTTGTTACTTTATGTTTATCTATCTCCATCTTCTGTGTATTTCTCTGAGCATAAAAAATGTATCCCTTACCGACCTGCTGAGTCCGTCGTAAGTTAAGGGCTTAACGTAAGAAAAACAACTTTGGGGGTTTAGCCCGGCTAAATATACGAGGGGAGGTCAAAAAGTAATGCACACCAATTTTTTTCTCGGCTAATAATAAAGATAGGAATATTAAATTTTGCACACTTGGAATATGACATGTTCCAATTATGTGTACCAAATTGCACAGCATTCTGATAAATATTACGCAATCTATGAACCGTTAAAATGGAACTTGTCAACAATGTCCGTTACAAACAGCGAATTGTCATAGAATTTCTGGTTGCGGAAAAAGAAACTGTGGCAAACATTCATAAACGACTGTGTGCAGTGTACAAATGTTCTGCAGTCGATAGGAGCACAGTTAGTCGCTGGGTTCAGAGAATTAAAGCTGCAGAAAGTGTACGAGTGGAGCTGCATGATTTACCGCATTCTGGACATGTTGCCTCGGCTACCAGCACAGACATGTTAAACCGGGCTGATGCCATTATTCGTAAGGATAGGCGTATCACTAGTCAGCAATTGGCATTGCAGCTTACAGTCAGCAAGGGAAGTGCAATCGCAAATTTTAAAACTCTCGGATATTCAAAGATTTGCGCTCGATGGGTTCCTCGGTGCCTAACAAATGATCACAGAGTTCAAAGGAAAACATTCTGTTCTGAATTGTTGGAGCGTTTCGGTGTTGAAGGAGAAATGTTTTTGTCAAAAATTGTTACCGGTGACGAAACGTGGGCACATCATTATGAGCCGGAAACAAAAATGCAGTCAATGGAATGGCATCATCCGCAGTCACCAAAAAGAAAAAAATTCAAAACATCTCCATCAGCCGGAAAGGTGATGATCACTGTCTTCTGGGACATTGATGGTGTGATTCTTGTTGATGTAATGACAAGAGGTGAGACAATCAACTCGACAGCTTACATCAATACACTGACAAAACTCAAAAATCGGTTCCACAGAGTTCGGCCTAATAAGCCATCTGCAGATTTGTTGCTTCAACATGACAATGCACGCCCTCACACAAGTCTGGTAACATGGGAAGCAATCAACAAATTTGGTTGGACTGTACTGCCCCATCCTCCTTACAGCCCTGATCTGGCTCCCTCAGATTTCCATCTGTTTGGACCACTCAAAAAATTCCTGCGTGGGACACACTTTGACAATGATGAGGATGTGATCCGTGCAGTTAAAAAATGGCTACGCGAGCAGGACAAAACTTGGTACAAACGAGGCATTCATGACCTAGTTTCGCGTTGGCGTAAGGCAATACGCTTGGACGGAGATTATGTTGAAAAATATGTAGTGTAAAGGGGATGTTCAGCTACAATCTGTGAAAATTTCACACATTTTGCCCGAATAGTTTCCGAGAAAAAATATATAATTATATATTAATATATAATAATATATATTATTATATATTTTTTAATTTTATAATTAAATGCTAAAGAAACTTTTCTACTCAAAAATTAAATTTAGCTCTAAATCTGGACAGACAAGGATCACAAACTGCCTGCGAATAGACCAATCTCTTTGAGACTGAGATAAGTGTTCATTAAAAAAGAATGTAGTTTTTGCAGCAATTTTTTAAATGGCATTTGGTATAACCTAGAAGACATAATAATGAGATTGAACAGATTGTATCTAACCACCAAGAAAACAGAAACTCCATGGTCAACAAGCGACAAACAGGAAAGTGTTTATCTCTGGTTAACCATAGTTGACTTTGTAGAAGAAATTTGTAGCCAAATTGGTGTTCCCTAGCTGTTGAGGGCATTATAGTCTTGTAGTACACCTAATGGAGTCTGATTGGGTGCATATACTCTAATAGTGCAATGTTAACGGTTTGTTGGCTGATTCATTATGGATTCAGCAACTTGTTAGGGCTAGTCTTTTGGCCCAATGACAAGCAATGATTGTAAGTTATTATTTAGCATATAAACTTCTTTCAAGATCTACAACAATTACTTCATGAAATAAACATGACAAGCAACAAATATGGATTATATATGAATATCAAAAAGACTAAAACTATGATCATAAACAAAGAAAATACTCAAAACCCACAAGTAAATATCAAAGTGGAATGAACAGAGCTTGAGATAGTTCAAAGGTACAACTACCTTGGAACCTTGGACATACTTTAAGTGATAGAAAATGTAAAACTGAAATAAGCAAAAGAATACGAATGGCACAAAGCAATTTTAATGCCATTAAAAATATACTAACATCAAAACAAATAACACCAAGGTTAAAACTAAGAATAGCAAAATATTATATGTTCTCAACATTGCTGAATGGTTCAGAAACATGCACATTAGACAAGAAAACACAACAGAAAATTGAAGCCTTTGAAGTGTGGGTTTATAAGCAGGACTTCATTCACAGGCTGCGGCAGTACTAAAATTCTCTGATTGCAGAGGTCATATGAGAATGTGGACTCCCAGTCGTGATTGCAGCAGTATTCACAACTGTAATGTTTTGCTCAATTATAGCATCACCATTGATCTTGTTAATTTCTCTCAGCAGCAAGTGGTTGATTGAATCATCAACACAGATGATGGGCCTGTTGAGATCTCTATCAAGGTGATCTGCCCATTGTTTCATAAAATCATTAATGGCAGTGTCAATTGGACATCATCGAGGTAGATTTGTGCAACATCAAACTAAGTTCTTAACAAAAAAATTGACAAACAAATGATAGGTCTGATGAGCCAGTTAGTGGAGACAAGTTGTTATCTTGAGATGATAGGTCTGATGAGCCAGTTAGTGGAGACAGCTAAGACAAGTTGTTATCTTGAGATGATAGGTCTGATGAGCCAGTTAGTGGAGACAAGTTGTTATCTTGAGATGATAGGTCTGATGAGCCAGTTAGTGGAGACAAGTTATCTTGAGATGATAGGTCTGATGAGCCAGTTAGTGGAGACAAGTTGTTATCTTGAGATGATAGGTCTGATGAGCCAGTTAGTGGAGACAAGTTGTTATCTTGAGATGATAGGTCTGATGAGCCAGTTAGTGGAGACAGCTAAGACAAGTTGTTATCTTGAGATGATAGGTCTGATGAGCCAGTTAGTGGAGACAAGTTGTTATCTTGAGATGATAGGTCTGATGAGCCAGTTAGTGGAGACAAGTTGTTATCTTGAGATGATAGGTCTGATGAGCCAGTTAGTGGAGACAGCTAAGACAAGCTGTTATCTTGAGATGATAGGTCTGATGAGCCAGTTAGTGGAGACAAGTTATCTTGAGATGATAGGTCTGATGAGCCAGTTAGTGGAGACAGCTAAGACAAGTTGTTATCTTGAGATGATAGGTCTGATGAGCCAGTTAGTGGAGACAAGTTATCTTGAGAAGATAGGTCTGATGAGCCAGTTAGTGGAGACAAGTTGTTATCTTGAGATGATAGGTCTGATGAGCCAGTTAGTGGAGACAGCTAAGACAAGTTGTTATCTTGAGATGATAGGTCTGATGAGCCAGTTAGTGGAGACAAGTTATCTTGAGATGATAGGTCTGATGAGCCAGTTAGTGGAGACAAGTTGTTATCTTGAGATGATAGGTCTGATGAGCCAGTTAGTGGAGACAAGTTGTTATCTTGAGATGATAGGTCTGATGAGCCAGTTAGTGGAGACAGCTAAGACAAGTTGTTATCTTGAGATGATAGGTCTGATGAGCCAGTTAGTGGAGACAAGTTATCTTGAGATGATAGGTCTGATGAGCCAGTTAGTGGAGACAGCTAAGACAAGTTGTTATCTTGAGATGATAGGTCTGATGAGCCAGTTAGTGGAGACAAGTTATCTTGAGATGATAGGTCTGATGAGCCAGTTAGTGGAGACAAGTTGTTATCTTGAGATGATAGGTCTGATGAGCCAGTTAGTGGAGACAGCTAAGACAAGTTGTTATCTTGAGATGATAGGTCTGATGAGCCAGTTAGTGGAGACAGCTAAGACAAGTTGTTATCTTGAGATGCTATAAAAGAACACAAAGATATTTGACAGTTTTGTTGAAAAATAACACAAAACAATCTAATGCTTCAAGTTAAGAGCTCCAATATGGACAAACAAGGTATATAAAAACAAAGCACAAATCTGAAGTAAGTTAAACAGAAGTTTGCCGTTACAAAGCAGAAAATAAAATAAAGATACAGAAAACTAAAGGTCACTTAGCAATTACTAGTGTGGTTACCATGGTGACGACTGGATTGTGAGGTATTAATGTGAGCGCAAAGTCTTGTACCCAAGAAGGTGTATAGCAGCTTGCAATGGCTTTGTTGAATCACCAGGCACTAGAGAGGATGGAGCTGGCCCTTCCTACAAGTCTTGTACTCAAGAAAGTGTGTGGCAGCTTGCAATGGCTTTGTTGAATCTCCAGGCACTAGAGAGGATGGAGCTGGCCCTTCCTACAGGTAGCTATCTATCTATTGACCTTTCGAGCCGTAACCGGCCCATAGGGCGTAGACCAAGATACACCTTCTCCTATATGAATTTTTTGTTCTAGCAGTTTTCTTTTAAAGATATTTTATCAAATCTCGCCATCTGTCTCTGCTCCGTGCAAGCAGCTCCATCCCACCGAGGGAGCCGACTCCTGCCGCTCCCGCCCCTCTCATCAATGTTCTTCCCAGTGTCTCCCCGGACCCTCCCCCCTTTCCTTCACCTGCCGTTTCCCATACGAGGGCCCGCCCCGCTATTCGATTACCATCTCTTCTCACCACATGTCCAACGCACGACCATCGTCCCTTCTTTAATACCTACAGGTATAGCAGTACTTTATTAAAAAAAAAAAAACTATAGTCAGTTCATAAATTCGTGGACATCTTTAACAAATTATAGCTTCACAACCTTCTGAGGGAAGGAATTGAGACGTGGCATATCCACTGTTCGACCTTGCTCAAATATATTTTGCCCTTAGAAAAACTAATCTCCTGTGGGATTTTTCTTATTGAACTTATGTACACAATTATTGTAGCTTCCGGGACAGACAAATCTAAGTTTTACAAACAATTCAACACTTCTGTTCAATTAATGCACACCACTTTCAATTGAGTTATTTACGGGTCATCATCACTGCACTCCAAACATGTCCATAGGTGCTCAGATCCCCTTCTCAGCAATTCCAGGAGTGTCCAGCGACTGACGACTCCAGTTCTGTGTTAGTTAATAAGTCTTCTTACACGGCCACTAAGTTCCTCGTTTCTGGTTGTGTCCATCTTAACTCCAATCTCTTTCATCCGAACAAGTGATGTAGACTCATAGTTGTTGAAGTCCTGTGCTCTACCCATCATCTCGGAGAAGATTGATGATGTCCGCCCGATCTATTGGTTGACCGTCTTCAACGACAGCACAGCTAGCCAACCTGTCCGTTCATTTCCCCGTACCCGTACTCCCACATGGCCAGGGACATAGACAAAGGTGACCTTACGTATTTTTTACTTCTGCAACGACTCTACCCATTGCATGCGTACAGAACCTCCACATTTTTTAAAAGCATGCTCTTCGAATCACCCAATACGCAGGCGTGGGTTTAATCTTATGACTCTAACTATATATATATATATATATATATATATATATATATATATATATATATATATATGAATGCCCTAGTTACTGCCATCACCTCCATTGCCATGCTACTTGTTGACATAACGTATGCACCACTGTCTTTTTTGACTGTTCTGCCTTCTGAATTTCCCACTTTCACTGTATAGCTTAAACGCCTGGAAAACAACTTTATTTTTACACGAACCGATCTGCACCGTTTCGTCAATGGTGTGATTACAGTATGTCATTGATAAACGTGTTTGTCTTTGTGTATTTTGCATAGGCGTCTTTGCATTAAAGATTTTGAATTGTGCAACACCAAATGAAGTTTGTTAATTTGAAGTGGTTTCCAGAATATGAAAATAAAAATGAATTTGACGTTTACATTCATAACTAGGAAACGGTAACTAATATTGTAGAGGAATGTTTGTAAGGATTCTAAAAGAAGTTGTATCACGGCATCAATCAACAAGAAAAGAGAACACTCAAACGCTTGGTGTAAATAAAACATCTTTCTTTTGATGGATAAGACAGTGCGTGTAATCTGTGAAGGCTGGTCAATGGAGAAAGAAAATGGAAAGATGTTATTAGACGTGAGATTTAGGAAATATACCAGGCCAATCAACTTGTTACTCTTCGAAAACTGAAAATGCTGCTGCAATCAGAATGTAAAATTGAAATCTCCAAAACTATTCTTTGGAAAGTTGTACAGAGCGTATGTTTCACCTTTTGAGAAATCTGCTGGCAACAGGAATATTGTTTGTGAAAAGTCTGGCTGCTGTTCACAGTTGAGGCGTATCCGCGAGGGACTATGGGAGGCTACGATATTCTATATATGGATGAATGGTGGGTATGTTCACCACATATATGAGAAAGAATGACAGTGAATCGTGGGTTAATGTTCACTACATATATGAGAAAGAGTGACAGTGAATCGTGGGTTAATGTTCACCACATATGTGAGAAAGAAAGGCAAAGAATCGTAGGTTAATGTTCACTACATGCATGAGAAATAATAACAATGAATCGTGGGTTAATGTTCACCACATATATGAGAAAGAATAACAATGAATCGTGGGTTAATGTTCACCACATACATGAGAAAGAAAGACAAGGATTCGTGGGTTAATGTTCCCCACATATATGAGAAAGAATGACAATGAATCGTGGATTAATATTACCCACATATATGAGAAAGAATGACAATGAATCGTGAATTAATGTTCCCCACATATATGAGAAAGAATAACAATGAATCGTGGGTTAATGTTCACCACATATATGAGAAAGAATGACAATGAATCGTGGATTAATGTTCACTACATATATGAGAAAGAATAACAATGAATCGTGGGTTAATGTTCACCACATATATGATAAAGAATAACAATGAATCGTGGGTTAATGTTCACCACATATATGAGAAAGAAAGGCAATGAATCGTGGGTTAATGTTCACCACATATATGAGAAAGAAAGGCAATGAATCGTGGGTTAATGTTCACCACATATATGAGAAAGAATGACAGTGAATCGTGGGTTAATGTTCACCACATATGTGAAAAAGAAAGGCAGTGAATCGTAGGTTAATGTCCACCACATATATGAGAAAAAATAACAATGAATCGGGGGTTAATGTTCACCACATACATGAGAAAGAATAACAATGAATCGTGGGTTAGCCTGCACATACTACGAGAAATACTGGGACAGTCGGTCGGATATGGGGATGTCCCAACTGTAATTAAACTGATTCCACGAATGGAGTATGACAGTGTCCGAGTACATGGATGATGGTTCTATAAACAAAAGCAAACATATCAGCTAACAAATCTGGATGTGTTTTTTTTTTTTTTTTCAAATACGCTGCTTTTATGGAGATAAAGGTAAGGTCAAGGTAAAAGTACGAGACATGAATGGGCGTCTTAGCACGCGAGTTTTCATCCATATGTGCTCGGCCGCCTATCCAGAAGTGTTCGGAGACTTCTGGATAGTATCGCGTCAAGCATCGAAACTCATGATGTGAGGCGGCATTCCTCACCCTCCTAGAATATGAACCTTGGTACCGATTTCTGCCAGCGGCTGGGTCGACCGCGGGGGTATTTTCTTTCCCAATTGCGAGTACAACTCACACTGCTTCCAGCGGGAATCGAACATGAGTTGTCCGAACGTTGGTAGACCAGTCGGGTGGATTTCCCAACTAGGCTGCCGAGGCCCCCACGGAGATAAAGAAAGTGGCCACAAAGCAGTGATTAGTGTAGGTGGTTGTTGTTTGGCCATATAGTGATCGGTTTCAATCCCAGCTTTACGCTGTAGTAGTAAATGTTACGAGTACCTGGCCCACTTAGGGGATATGAGTCCACACACCACCAAATGTCGTGAAGTTTATTTCTTCACTTATCATGCGACTTTATGTTATGTTATGTTATGTTATATTATGTTATGTTATGTTATGTTATGTTATGTTATGAAGGGAACAATTGTATCTATCTATTGACCTTTAGAGCGGTGGCCGGGAACATAGGGCATAGACTCAGATACTCTTTCTCTTTTTCTCAATCTTCTTTTTAGCGGTGTCAATCCTTGCAAAAACATTTATCAAATTCCCTTATTTGTCTCTGTTCTATGTAAGCATCTCGATCGCATTGAGGAAGCCGATTTCTGCTGCCTTTGCCTCTCTGATCAATGTTCTTCCGTAGACGTGATACGGAACTATTCATGGGGCTAATAAAAATGGTGGTTTCTTTGGTTATGGAAGGGTTGGTATCACTGCAAACGAATTAAAATCCATAATTGTCCGTGCCAGTGAATTACTATCTCATCTCCCAAACAAAGAATGGTTGCTGTAGTCCCCATCATAGCAGTCTCAGCACATGCCAAAAGACATAAGGCGAAACCGCACAGAAAGTGAACACAGCCAACTGTCCCCTGTCATACGATAACATCATTCATCGTAAACAATTGGAATATCGAAACATGATCAAAACGGATGAAACACAGCTCAAATGCAAATTTTTCTCTCTCTCTGCGATCAAGACTCAATCAGAGTAGGATTCCAGACTCTCGTGAAGTCAGTTGTCCGTTTAAGTGAATCGATTGCCCCATATCGTTTCTCTTCCAGGGAGGTGGGTGTGAACCACATTGCTCTTCTCAAGACTTTGTACTGGGGGCAATCCCGTAGAATATGTTTTGTAGTCATATTGTCCAGTGTACAGTGGCATAGGCTGGTTGTACCTATTTTGAATTTGGTGAACATGTGATTTCGCATTCTATTATGGCCAGTGCATATGCGAAGTATGATGACTTGATCCCTCCTTGATAGTTGGTGGTATCCGTCACTCTCGTTGTGCTTTGGGTGTTCTCGTTTCCATTTTTCATGGAACTGACCTTTGAGGACGGATTTGACTTCATCATAACTGATTGGATGGTTCTCTTGTGGTAATCTCCCTCCCTCTTTAGCTAATTTGTCTGCGCGTTCGTTCCCGTGTATATTACAGTGTGATGGTATCCACTGAATGACTACTCTCTGGAAGTTATTGCATAGTTGGTCCAGGGTTGATCTCAAGTCATCTAGTTCATTGTTCTCGGGGCTTTTTAGAGCTGATAGTACTGACAGTGCATCAGTCAGAATCACCAATTTATTGTGTATGTCATTTTTGTGTTGAGTAGCCAGTGTTGCATCATCTCTGATAGCCTTAGTTTCTGCTTTAAAGTTGTTTGAGAATTTTCCAGTAGCTATTGACTTGGTGATCTCGTCCTGGTTATTCAGCGTCAAGAACACAGATCCCTCTTCATTTCTGGTGACATTTGTAGCAGAGCCATCTGTGTATATGTGAGACCAAGAGTCCTGTGGGTAGGTATCGTGTATGTATTTTTCTGCTACGTGTTTTCTTTCTGTGTCTGATTGGGTGCCTTTTTCATGATTCCTGTTATATTTTCCTTAAGTTCTGATATTGTATGTTTTCCATGAGGAGACATATCAGATGGGCCCAAGGGTTTCGATATTGTTTGGGACAGTACTGGGTCTCCAGTAGTTAGTTCATTGGCAATTGCAGTGAAGTTGCTCCTCTTTAGTCGTACAATTCCGGAACCAGTTATTCTTTGGTGCATGGGGTGGCTAAGGAGCCTTCTATATTTCTCTGTTTGTTGCAATACTTTAGTGACCCGTCTGTCATCTAAGGAGCCTTCTATATTTCTCCGCTTGTTACAATACTTTAGTGACCCGTCTGTCATCTAAGGAGCCTTCTATATTTCTCCGCTTGTTACAATACTTTAGTGACCCGTCTGTTATCTAAGGAGCCTTCTATATTTCTCCACTTGTTGCAATACTTTAGTGACCCGTCTGTCATCTAAGGAGCCTTCTATATTTCTCTGTTTGTTGCAATACTTTAGTGACCCGTCTGTCATCTAAGGAGCCTTCTATATTTCTCCGCTTGTTACAATACTTTAGTGACCCGTCTGTCATCTAAGGAGCCTTCTATATTTCTCTGTTTGTTGCAATACTTTAGTGACCCGTCTGTCATCTAAGGAGCCTTCTATATTTCTCCGCTTGTTGCAATACTTTAGTGACCCGTCTGTCATCTAAGGAGCCTTCTATATTTCTCCGCTTGTTACAATACTTTAGTGACCCGTCTGTCATCTAAGGAGCCTTCTATATTTCTCCGCTTGTTACAATACTTTAGTGATCCGTCTGTCATCTAAGGAGCCTTCTATATTTCTCCGCTTGTTACAATACTTTAGTGACCCGTCTGTCATCTAAGGAGCCTTCTATATTTCTCCGCTTGTTGCAATACTTTAGTGACCCGTCTGTCATCTAAGGAGCCTTCTATATTTCTCCGCTTGTTGCAATACTTTAGTGACCCGTCTGTCATCTAAGGAACCTTCTATATTTCTCTGTTTGTTGCAATACTTTAGTGACCCGTCTGTCATCTAAGGAACCTTCTATATTTCTCTGTTTGTTGCAATACTTTAGTGACCCGTCTGTCATCTAAGGAACCTTCTATATTTCTCCGCTTGTTACAATACTTTAGTGACCCGTCTGTCATCTAAGGAACCTTCTATATTTCTCCACTTGTTACAATACTTTAGTGACCCGTCTGTCATCTAAGGAGCCTTCTATATTTCTCTGTTTGTTGCAATACTTTAGTGACCCGTCTGTCATCTAAGGAGCCTTCTATATTTCTCTGTTTGTTGCAATACTTTAGTGACCCGTCTGTCATCTAAGGAGCCTTCTATATTTCTCCGCTTGTTACAATACTTTAGTGACCCGTCTGTCATCTAAGGAACCTTCTATATTTCTCCGCTTGTTACAATACTTTAGTGACCCGTCTGTCATCTAAGGAGCCTTCTATATTTCTCTGTTTGTTGCAATACTTTAGTGACCCGTCTGTCATCTAAGGAGCCTTCTATATTTCTCCACTTGTTGCAATACTTTAGTGACCCGTCTGTCATCTAAGGAGCCTTCTATATTTCTCCACTTGTTACAATACTTTAGTGACCCGTCTGTCATCTAAGGAGCCTTCTATATTTCTCCACTTGTTGCAATACTTTAGTGACCCGTCTGTCATCTAAGGAACCTTCTATATTTCTCCACTTGTTGCAATACTTTAGTGACCCGTCTGTCATCTAAGGAGCCTTCTATATTTCTCTGTTTGTTGCAATACTTTAGTGACCCGTCTGTCATCTAAGGAGCCTTCTATATTTCTCTGTTTGTTGCAATACTTTAGTGACTCGTCTGTCATCTAAGGAGCCTTCTATATTTCTCTGTTTGTTGCAATACTTTAGTGACTCGTCTGTCATCTAAGGAGCCTTCTATATTTCTCCGCTTGTTACAATACTTTAGTGACTCGTCTGTCATCTAAGGAGCCTTCTATATTTCTCTGTTTGTTGCAATACTTTAGTGACCCGTCTGTCATCTAAGGAGCCTTCTATATTTCTCTGTTTGTTGCAATACTTTAGTGACCCGTCTGTCATCTAAGGAGCCTTCTATATTTCTCTGTTTGTTGCAATACTTTAGTGACCCGTCTGTCATCTAAGGAGCCTTCTATATTTCTCCGCTTGTTGCAATACTTTAGTGACTCGTCTGTCATCTAAGGGTTGTAAACATATTACTGTTTCTCTAGAGTCTTGATAGGTGTAGATCTAATTGCACCAGTGATGGTACCGGCAACTTGGTTCTGTGTTCTGTTAATTTTGCTAAGGTGTGATTTGGAAGCCATAGCCCAGGATGTGAGTCCATACTTGTTATAGTAGGTTGATGTTATTTATTCTTTATATTATCTTTGTACTCTCTTGACAGTACATCACATTTTTAGTTGTTCACAACAGGTAAAACATGACAGACTCTTTTTCTCTCGTTATATAATCATAATCAGTTTATTGATTTCTATGATTAATCTTGGCCTATGATCGTTCTGTAGTGGATGCACTTATCTGCACTTATATTAATGTTAATTAATTTCCATGGACCTAAACTCATCGTCGTGTCGTCCAGTAATTCTGGACATTACCTCCTTCCCACTTTCTGTGCATCCACTACCCCCTATGGGAACTTCTACCTTAACTTGGTGTTATGTCCGAGTATAATTCCTCGGTGGGTATCCCTACCCTTACGATAAACCTTTATTCCCTTAACGTGTTATTCTGGCTGAAATTGTCCATACCTAAATGTATGTCCTAACACTGATTGTCGCTACCATCTGTTACTGCTATTGTCTATTGAGAAGCGGGTAACATCTAAGTTACCTGCCCCCACGCTTCCATTAGCTCACTCTATAACATACTCTAGAACTGGTCTGACTCTTCCTATGTATAGTCTTTTCAAAATATTGCTGACTGCTCCCCAGTCCGTTCCTGCCAATTTCTTCATAATATTTGTTCGTTTTCTGGCTTTTCCCCTTGCTCTGTCTATCTGATTTTTCCAAGTCATTCTGCGATTCATGGTGACACCAAGATATGTTGGGTTTTGGTAAATAGGGAGTGTATGGTCTTTTATCTTCAAGTTTGCAGAGAGTGTGTTTCTTGATAGGCTGAAAATTGTATATGTAGTTTTTTTTTTCGTTGATTGGTAAGAAAACAGGTGTTCGTCCATTTTTCAAGTTCACCTAGGGCATCTTGCATCCTGGATACAGCCACCGACATACTTTCCTCGTGAGACCATAACGCCAGATCATCTGCGTATATTGCTGAGTGTATTCTGGGTGGAATGTCCATTACGATGTCATTTATAAAAATTAAAAAGAGGGACACCTTGTTCGATAGAGACTTTCTTACTTAGTTGACCTTGAACTTGTACTCTGGCCGTTCTATCCTGAAGGTATTGAGAGACCCAATTGAATAAATGACCCTGGATGCCAAGTCTAAAAAGCTTGTTCTTTAAACCCTCTCAAAAAATTCCTATCAAAAGCATTCTCCATGTCGATCCGCACTGCCAGTGTGTGTGTTTTTTTTCTTGTAGAACATCCTCTATTTCCTTTGCAATGTAGGTGACCAGGTCTTCAGTTGATCTGTGCTGACGGAAGCCACTTTGTTGTGGTACGATTTGTTGTTTTGTCTCCAAATCCCACATAAGTCTTCTGTTAACCAGCCTTTCCATGAGTTTATTCAGGCAGCTCAGTATGCTAATTGGTCTATAGCTACTTGGGTCTAGTGGGTCTTTTCCACGCTTGAAGATGGGCACCATAATAGCTTCTTTCTAGATTGCCGGCATATGACCTCTCTTTCAGCTAGCATTTATTATCCTTAGAAGCTTGATCCTCTTGGCTTTCTGTCCCAGATTTAGGAGCATTTCGTTGAAGATTCCATCTTTACCACGGAAACTTTCGAGCTTCAATCCTTTGAGGGCAACATCTAATTCAGTCGGGGTAAAGAAGGTCGTCTGATGCTCTTCTGGTGCTAAAGGCATGTGTTTTGCATCTTGGTTTTCCCGTCTTGCAGCTTTCTGTTTGTCTATTGGAATGTTTATTCTACTAATGTTTTTGTAAGTCTCTATCAGTAGATTTGCTGCCTTTTTGCCTGTGAGGATGTTTTGATTGTGTGCTAATGATATTGGAGGTCGGCAGTTGTTTTCGTCGTTCAGAGCTTTCGCAAGTTTCCATAGTTTATGACCATTTTTGTCTAGATTAAGGCTCTCTGTTTTGTCTATCCAGCTCTGTCTTGCTGATATCATGACCTCACGTCTGTATTTGGCCGAGGCTGCTTTGCAGGCAATGTTGCTCTCTGTGCTGTGTGATGTTTCAGCTAGTTCTCTGGCAGAGTCCAGTTCCTCTTCTAGTCTTTGTATTTCCTTGCTCCAGTATGGCTTGTAGTTTGTTCTTGCTCCTCTAGGAATGGATTCTTTAGCAGCTCTCAGGATTCCATTTGTTAACCGCTGTATCATATTATTGACCCTCTTTTCGTGGGTGTTGATAGGCGCAGTATATGCATCAGTGAGCCTTGCAAACTTTGCCCAATCTGCTCTCTTATAGTTCCAGCGGGGAAGAGGTATTTGCAACTCCTGTTTGTGAGCAAGAGCCACTGAAAGTGTGACTGGTCTATGGTCACTATCTCCAAGTTGGTTAAGCACTTTTCTGGTTATTTTGATAGATATGTCTCCAGTTGCAAATGCTAGGTCGGGAGTGGAAGTTGTTTTCCATCTTCTTGAGTAGAAGGTTGGGGTGGGGGGGGGGTCCTCCCTAAAGTTTATGAGGAATAGGTTGTTGTCTATTTCTCATTCTTCCACTTTTGCACCTCGAACATTGGACTCCTTATATCCCCATCTTTCAGAGTGGCTGTTAAAGTCTCCTACTACCAGACACTTTGATGGTGTTATTTCCATAAAGAGCAAATAAAAGGCGTGTTTCACTAGTTAACTGCAGAAACCGCTGTCATGTACATTCTTCCCTACTTCATACCTAAGGGGCCGACGCAACTTAGATGATCGACTGTGCTAAACGGAACCAAATTACACTTCCCTGACAGAATTTTAAAAATTTTTATTAAATGTTTTTTGTTGTTGTTTAATTCAAGGGAAATAACGCCAGTACGCAAAATTTGTTTAGTAGAGGGCGCTACACGACTTTCATGTCGGCTTTCATTTCTAGCAAATCTGATCGCAAATTCGTCAAAATTGTCTTAGCATTGCTGGGCCGAATAATGGAGGAACCGGATTGAGTGTTTAAGTTTTGACGTGTTATAAATGTAGTGATGACCTGAGCAGCAACACTTCAAGCTGGAGTGTTATTATATGTAAAGGTGTATAATATATGTTGTCTGTTGTTGTTTGTATGGTATGTCACGTCAGTCGTCAGCTTTTTCATTTAAAAATAACAGTTAACTCATTGGATTAGTTGTTTTCACGACTGACTCGTCTTACTCATTATTTGCTTATCTACATTTATACAATATGCATGTTACATCATCACTACGTCTGCACATATTGGATAGTTGTTTATAGTTGGATTGCGTTTGATTGCAGTGGGGCTAATAATAGCTATTAGCTGCTATATTTAAATTATAACTTATACTTATTAAGTCTAAGACTTAGACTATAAAACTGTGTATCGTATCGTATCAGACGGTATCATTTCATTATTTATTAAAATTAAATAGAACGACACATTTTAATCATTTTTAAATACAAATAAATTGAATTGCTGTTGAAGTCAGAAGTGTAAAGTTTACATTCTCAAGAGTCGAGACTTTGTAATAATGAACATAAATAAATATTCAAATCAATATTATTGTAAAATGTGACCAAAAATGTTAATTCTAAATAATAATATAAATAAAGGGGGGAGAACTCAGTGTTTCAAAGTTATAACTAAGTTAGTGTTACTAAAGTTAGTGTTACTAACTTAGTTTGTTTAATAGTTAATCACTGTAAATAGTCATCATTTACTCATTACTCTGTTCTGTACCAGTATTTAGTATTTGACTGTAGTAGTGTGGATGAAATAATATAATAATATACTAAATAATATAATATATATAATAATAATAATATACCTTAATAATGACTAATGCCAGTTGTTTTTGTAATAAGTCAGTAATGCTCAGTACTGTACATTGACTATTATGTTAATTTTTTTTTTAAAGTTAAATTTTATTGTATCCACTTTTTATTATTGTGAGGACAACATAGTTGTTAGCAATAGCAATGTGAACATGATGCAAGAAAAAACAAAATGCCATGTCATCAATTAAAAAAAAATAGAGTCCGTCATGCCAAGTGGCGCATAGGGAATATGGTGTCAGTGACCATAATTTTTATAGACCTTTGGCACATTACTTCCGGGGTAATGTGGTCAGTATTACACCCGTGCTGCTTTACTTTCCCAGAAAAAAAATCCGGTACCCATTTAAGGCTGGGTGAACCTGGAAGCCATAGATCAGGATCGAACCTGACCTCTTGTCCATTGTAGTCCAGTTCACTAACCACTGAGATCGTGTCATCAATGGCTAGGAAAATTTGACTTGACTTCAACCAAGAAAAGACAAAAGTAATGAAAAATCAAATTCGCTAGAAATAAAAAAAATACCTCATAGGAAAAGCAGTGGAAGAACTAGATCACTTTGTACATCTTGGAAGCTGTATAGATCAAGAAGGTGACACAAAGAAAGAAATTAGAATCGGAATAGCAATGAGTTTCAGAAACTTTGATAACATTTAGAAATCAAAATTACTAAGTACAAAAACAAGGCTCAAGATTTTCAAATTAAATGTATTATCCATCCTTACTTATGTCTGCGACAGCTGAAAAGCAACTAAAGAAATAGAAAATAAACTGCATACATTTAAAAACAAATGCCAGGGGAAAATACTTTGTACACCATAGAATGACCTTAAGACCAGTACATAAATAAGAGAAATGATAAAGCATCCAAAAATATCAACTATAATCAAGAGAAGGCTTTCATATGTTGGCCATGTGATGAGAAGGGAAAACAAAAGAATTCCAAAGCTGGCCCTCAAATGGGAATCAGAGGGTAACAGAAAAAGATACCAACCTAGAAAAAGACTAAATAGAACATTAAAGTGAGAGGCAACAATAGCAGGTATCAGCTCCCTCACTGAGATTGAATGACTCGCCCCGTAAAGAATTGTGTCTTGAGACACAATGCAGATCCTGTGCAAGATCTGACAGTTGAAAGATTGTCGGACACGAGTATAGAATTTATCCCTCATGTGCCGTCTCGAAAGGAGTATAGATTGTTAAAATTGTGTAATATCATTTAACTGTAGATTACGATATCATAGTAAAAATTACTGCATTAAAACAACAATTTCTTCAATATTTGACATTGTCATGTCAAACATTTCCCCTTCCATGTACCTTCCTAATTACCACATCCGGTGACCTCTGAGTGTTAGATTTGTTTCTATTGTTATGGATTTTTGTTTATTTTTTTTTTATTTTGTGTAATATGATCTCATATAATGTGAAATTGGTCGATTTTTCCTTACAATCCTTTGTAATTTTGGAAACAGAGAATAATGCTGTGAGTTAGCTGAACATACTGATGGACTTTCAGCATCTGTACCGATAGACACTGTAACACGTCCAATTGCAGTCAAATTCAGGTCATAAATCAACCTGAGACAGGAAATCTGAGTTCCCTGTGTCTCTCCTAGTGTAAACACACAGCTGTGTGTCTAAAAGTTCAAAGAAGACACTATTTTTAGAGCTTCTATTGTTACAATTAAGTGGTAGTAATTTTTACTACAGTACAGTAAACACGTCGATCACAGATAGGTATCATGATTTAAGGTTAATGTGAGATGATGCATCATCATCAATTTCAAAACTCAGAAGCGGCGGTATTAAAAAAAAAATTGGACTGACACGGCATTCACTCAGCCTTGAAAAATGGGTACCATAAATTTTTCTGGGATGTAAAGACAATCTGGTGTGATACTGACTATATCACCCAAAAATGGGGCATTAGTCATGGTCACTATCACAATATTCCTCATGTGCCTTGCAAGGCATGGAAAGAACCTCCACTTTATTTTATTTACAGTGAAAAATTGTATTAACAATCACTGAAAGCAGTAATTAATATGGTCTTATACAGGGTGTTTTTAAAGTCGCAGTGCAGTGAATTTCTACTCTCGGAAGAAAAACGTCAGAAATGCGGTTAACTAATGCGTCACACAAATTGTAAAATATTCAAATATACTTGACTGCTATCGGCGAGCTTATAATGGGTAATGTTGGTATTAACACAATAAAGTGCCTAAAGCATATGTTGAAAATGTCCACCACGGGCCTCAAGACATGTCGTGATTCGTCTTTCCATATTTGCGAAAACCTTCAGAATAATGTCTGGTGATATTTGTTTAATCTTGTCTACTATTTCAGTCTTTAGGTCATTAATTGTCTGCGGATTATTTTCATAAACTTTCCCCTTCAATGTCCCCCACAGATAATAATCTGGGGGTGTTAGATCTGGTGAACGAGCAGGCCAGATTCCACGTGAAATAATGCGATTTGCAAATATGCTTTCTAAATAATTGAGTGTTGTTGTGGCTGTGTGTGCTGTTGCCCCATCCTGCTGAAACCAGGATTCCATAATTTCCCGTTCTGTAAGGTGTGCTATGAACGGTTCCAGAATTAAAGTACGGTAACGTTCTGCATTTATTGTTTCATTAAAAAATATAGGTCCTATTATCAGCATACGACTTATAGCGCACCACACTCCGACTTTTTGATCGTAAAGCGGCACTTGATGAAATTCATGGGGGTTTTCACTGCTCCACAGCCAATTGTTCTGACTGTTCACATAACCGGATAAATGAAACCAGGCCTCATCAGTGAAAAAAGTGACGTCAAGGATGGCAGCGCCATGTTCATAAATAAAATTCTGAAACCACATGCAGTAGTTTAAACGGGATTCATAATCTCTTTCTTGGAGTTGAGACACTTCAGTTAATTTGTATGGACGATAGTGTAGTTCACTTCTTAAAACCTTGTGAACAGAACTCTTAGATATTTGCACCTGTTGAGACAAGTGGTTTAAAGATGCATTTGGACTCATTGTAATTCTGTCTTGGAGTTCCATAATTTGGTCTTGTGAAATTGAAGGTCTTCCAGATCGGTGGGTGTTTCTTTAATGACTGTGCATTATTTGAAAATCTAGTTGTTCCAATTTATTTATGTAAATCACGCATCATGTACTGCTGTAGCTTGTTCCTTTTTCGGTAAAGTTAAACATATAACATCACTATTCACAAAAGGTATTTGAAATATCCACCACGTTTTAGTTGGCAAATGTTGATACGTTTTTTCATATTGTCAAAAACCTTACGCAGTATGGGCTGTGTAACATTATTAATGTTGTTGGCGATTGAAACCTGCAGCTCATCGAGTGTGTGGGGATTGTTTTCGTACACTTTTCCTTTCAGTTCACCCCAGAGATAGTAGTCCATGGGAGTAAGATCAGGAGACCGTGCAGGCCAAATTCCGCGAGAGATTATACGATTAGCAAAATTTCATATAAAAATTCCAGTGATTTTACAGCAGTGTGAGCAGTTGCGCCATCTTGTTGAAACCAAGCTTTTTCAATTTCTGGCTCAGAAAGTTGGGTTACGAATCGCTCCAGTATGTTAATCCTGTATCTTTCTGAATTTATTGTGTCATAGAAGAAAATTGGGCCGATTATCCGCTGACGACTCATTGCACACCACACTCCTACTTTCTGATCGTGGAGAGGCACTGGGTGCAATGCATGTGGATTTTCATCACTTCAAAGACGATCATTCTGCCTATTCACGTACCCAGACAAATGGAACCATGCTTCATCTGTGAAGAAAGTGAAATCAAGGATTTCCTCACCTTCTTGGGCTAGAAAATTCTCAAACCACATACAATAATTAATTCTGGATTGGTGATCTAATTCTTTTAATTGAGAAATGACGGAAAATTTGTACGGATGTAACTTTAATTTTTTTTTCAGAACTCTATGAACAGTACTGCTTGATTTGTGTACTTGTTGTGCCAGCTTTCTTATTGATTTGCCAGGACTCATTAGAATGCTGTCCTGGATGTTGAGAGATGTTACTTCAAGAACAGATGGTCTACCAGGACGGCTAACATCATGTACACTACCGGTGTTTTGAAATTTGATTATTAAATTACTCACAGTATTTCGATGAGGCACTGGTGTATCAGGAAATCTTTTCACAAATTGTTCAACAACCCCATTCGAATACTTGCCGCCGTTACGGAACACATGCTCCACTATAAATACTCTTTCTTCAATCGTTAACACCATTGTAAGCCAGATCTATCATGTAGCAGTGATGTTTAAATGAACACGTAAATGGTGCTTGAACTATTACGTCATACATAGATAAAATTTAGGTGCGTAATTATTTCAACAACAAAAAATGCACAGTCATTAAAGAGACACCCTATACTAAAAGACTGAAACATTTTCTCAAAAAAAAAAAAAAAAGAGAATCTTTTTATGATCAAATTGCTACGTTGAGTTGCTCGGTACAAAGAGTTTTCTATCATTGCCATATCATTTCACCATAGAAATAGCTCTAATCATTATCATTTGTTTTCTGCACTTTTACTCCATAGGAAGTTTCACTGCAGCTTATTAACATCACCCAAATAGCATCTAAATGGCATGTGGCTAGTTAATCTTACTGACCACTGGGGTTGGTCATCATGTTTTCTTTACGCATTGTGACCACCAGTCATTACCAGGCCAAGCCCATTCCTGGCTTGGACACTACTCACTCTGAGTTTAGGAACTGTGTTGTTAAACGAGTACCTGTACTGCGGATCTTTGGCTCTACGCCTGCAGGTAAGCAGCGTTTATTTGTGTTTATTGTTTTTAGTTATTGAATAACAAATAAAATGTGAAGTCACTGGTGCAATTCAGGTCTGACTTTACAAGATATGTTAAAGATTCTTCAATAGTTGTTAGCTGTTAATAGTGAGAAAGATAATGTCAGGAATAAGGCTAGAAATAATACCTGCTATTGATTACATTTTTTTTTTTTTTTTTACCCCCGTCACGCCAAGTGGCGTATAGGGAAATATGGTGTTAGTGACCCTATATTTTACAGACCTTCAGCACATGATTTTTGGGGTGATGTGGTCAGTATTATGCCCGTGCTGCTTTACTTTCCCAGAAAAAAATCCGGTACCCATTTAAGGCTGGGTGAACCCGGAAGCCATCGGTTGGGATTGAACCCTACCCCTTGTCCGTGGTAGTCCAGTTCACTAACCACTGAGCTATCGTGGCTCCCTATTGATTACGTAAAAAAAGATTATTGATAAAATGGTTTGTCCTGATAATACAATTAAATAATTAAATGTATCACAATGAGTTCTCAAGAAATGCTAAGAAAATACTAGATCAATGGGCTGACTACATAAAAGATGGTTTAATGGAAAGTTAGAGATATTAGGAAATCAAACATCTGGAGAAGTCAACAGAAGAATAAAAACTATGTCTTCCCTCGATGCTGAAAGGCAAATGAGAAAGAAAAGAAGAGAAAGATAAGGCTGCATAATTCATTGATCTATCTATCTATGCTGTATGGTTGTAGGTATAGTAAACCTCTTACATTGCTTTCAATACAAATATGCCATTCAATTTTCTCAAATAAGAAAAACAAAAGAAACATATGCTTATTTACTGCAGTATTTACTTATCTTAATCTTATGAATTCTTATGGGGAGATATGATATTGTTGCGCATGAGCCAAGTGTAACAATGGTAGTTTGATACCATGTCACAGCAACATTTATTTAATATTATCTGGCTTCTTGAGTCTTGCTATGTGCTCCAGGTGACACCTGATCGTCATGAAGCTGCTATATGCAAGATCAAAGATAGAGAGATTCTTTCAATAGGAAATTGGAACATTTGATCAGATAATGAATGTCCGGTAGCTGAGACCAAAATAGCATTTCAGAAAATGAAAAACATCTTATGCAACAAATCTATGTCAATAGAAGTGAGAAAGAGAGATTATCTATGCTATATAGATCCAATTCTGACCTATGGAAGTGAATCATGGACAGTAGACAAACAAATGAAAAGACAATTAAAGGCCACAGAGTTTGGATTTCTCAGAAGAATGTTGAAAGTTCCCTGAGAGCTAAAATGACCAATGAGGAAACACAAAAGGGAGCTCCTAAAAAAACATCAGAAAGAAACAATCAGCATTTATCGATCACATCTTTATAATAGGAAAATAGGAGTACATCGTTACAACTGGCAAAATACAGGAAAAGCGAGATTATGGATGACAAAGAGAGAAGATACTGAATAGATTGGTGTCCAGGCACAGAAAACAGCCAATAACAGAACTGATACAATGGTATTTTGACTGTGGTATTGTAAACACATCAGTTTCAGTTATATATCGTAATCTAATGTTAAAATTACATTCCTGTTGCCTCCAATGATTTTCTTGTCTGTTTTCCTATTGTCCAGGATTCACAGCTATGTGTTAAGACTGGCTCCACATGATAATGAATAATTCTATTTCTTATTTTCATTGGCAAAAATGGCTTGCTTAATACTGTTTCATTTCTTTGGAATTCAGTCTTTGTTTGATCTATTATACACCTCTGTACTTATAATATATACAACTCATTTTCATTTAATGAAGACAGTGTCATCAGCATATCTCAATTTCTTATATTATGACCAACAACTGATATTTTGGATATGTTCTTTATAAATCTTAGTCTATACCCTACTATACATATTGAATAAATGTAATAATAGTACACACCCTTACTTAACACCTTGTTGGAACATTCTCATTTTATTTCCTGTTCTTATAGATATTTTTTTGTTGCTGTTTATGTTCTTCATTGTTAGATCTTTCTTTGCTGTCGATATTTATACTCTCTAAAAGGATGGTTATTTCTTGATGTTTTCCTTTGTCAAATTCTTTAGTATTAGTGGTAAAACATTAGGTACAGATCTCTTTTCAATTCTATTGCTCTTTCTACTAATGATCTTATGTTTTATATGGCGTTTGTCCCTTTACTTCCAACAGATAGACACTTTTCGTCACTATTTTCTGGTTTAATTATGATGAACAAAGAGTTTTTGTATAATTTTAAAACAAATTTGAAACAATGTTCTACTAGGTTTTTCTTCAATATTCTATTTTCTCAAATGAAAAATAACATTTAATTTGGCTTGACTTAATTATTAATGTTTGTTTTGTTCAGGTCAGAAAGCATGCATGCACATACATGGAGTATTTCCTTACCTGTATGTGCCATATGATGGGACACAGCCAGCTGACCGTTATCTTAGACAATTTGCTGCCAGTTTGGACAAAGCACTAAATGTAGCAAATCGCTCTACAAACTCCAATTTCCAACATGTCTTCAAGATTTCCCTTGTCTCTGGCATGTAAGTTTACATTGTTGACGGTTTTTGTTTAAATTGGGTGGTTACAATGTTTGCATCATCACATCATGTTGATTTAAAGTTATATAAGATTTTAGGTGAAGCCATAGCATATCTTTGGGATTACAAGTTGACATTAGTTCTTCAACATGATCTACTCGTGCCTGTGATATGCTGTTTGTCTGTGAGTTAAAGCTGAGATATGCTGTTTGTCTGTGAGTTAAAGCTGTGATATGCTGTTTGTCTGTGAATCAAAGCTGAGATATGCTGTTTGTCTGTGAATCAAAGCTGTGATATGCTGTTTGTCTGTGAATCAAAGCTGTGATATGCTGTTTGTCTGTGAGTTAAAGCTGAGATATGCTGTTTGTCTGTGAATCAAAGCTATGATATGCTGTTTGTCTGTGAGTTAAAGCTGAGATATGCTGTTTGTCTGTGAGTTAAAGCTGTGATATGCTGTTTGTCTGTGAATCAAAGCTGTGATATGCTGTTTGTCTGTGAGTTAAAGCTGAGATATGCTGTTTGTCTGTGAGTCAAAGCTATGATATGCTGTTTGTCTGTGAGTCAAAGCTATGATATGCTGTTTGTCTAAGTTAAAGCTGAGATATGCTGTTTGTCTGTGAGTTAAAGCTGAGATATGCTGTTTGTCTGTGAGTCAAAGCTATGATATGCTGTTTGTCTGTGAGTTAAAGCTGAGATATGCTGTTTGTCTGTGAGACCTGTCCTGATCTCAAGCTTTTATTGTGAGCTTTTTAACCATTAATAGGAGCAGACCGAATTAACCTGGTCATTTGTCAGTCCAGTGAACATCAGTTCTATTCCATGTTTTCTCCGTCAGTGTTTATGTGGGCATGTAAGTGTCACTAGCCTAATTTAGCTAGACAAGGGGAGAATTGATTAATAATTTTGACAGGGCAGTGCCCATTTTTGCCTACACTTTTAACTGTCAAGAGTTCTTTCACATGCATAGAGTGCATGTGACCTTTATTCCTAGCCCCTTAGTAAAATCCCCCTAGGTGACCCCAGAAATAGGCTTATGCCTTGCCTTAATAGACAGTTTTTTTCAAAACTCAATAACTAAATTTAAAAAATTGGTTAAAATAAATAAGTTAATAAAATTGTTAGCTATAGTAACAAAGAAATTAGTGCACTCATTTTAGTGTTCAGGTGCATCCTGGTTAAATTCTCAAATGTTCCAAATTTTTGGTGGATATAGCTGTGGGGTCCATAAAATTTGTACCAGAAATTTTGTCTGGGAAAGTATGGTGGCCTGTTGTGATGCTCACACATCTCCCATATGTGATATGTTAGCCATGTGATGAGATGAAACAAGAATCTTAAAGCAAGCTCTCAAATGAGAACCAGAGGGTAAAAGTAAAGGAGACCGCCTTATATACTGAAAAGAACATTTAAGTGAAGTACAATAACAACAGGCATCAGCTTCCTTGCTGAGATTTAGCGGCTTACCCCGAACAGGTACATGCATGAGATAAAATGCGAGCTCTGTGCAAGGCCTGACACTTGATAACGAAGATCATCAGACATAGAGGATCTACAATTTGTGCCCTATGCTCAAAAAGACACAATAGATAGATAGATATCATATTTTCATTGTGTATTTAGTTTAATGTTTTGATTTACATTTAATCAGAACATTAATTTAATTTTAAATTTATTTACTTTATTTTTATTAAATTTATTTTTTTTGCTACAGTCTGTTGTTTGAATAATTCTATAATTTATTAAGTTTTTCAAAATTATATTTTCTTTTTAATTGTTTTATTTGTGTATTCTCATTGTCAACATTATTTTGTGTTAGTGCGTCCTGTTTTCAATTTGTCCAACTCTTAAAAAAGACATAATGACTGCAATATTGATTTTTGATCAGTTGGCTTTATATAACTGCTTTACACCCAATATTTTTTCACTCACACTAGGTAAGCTCTTGTTAAATATGCTTGCAATATAAAATATATTGCACAGAACATTAGGTGTGGTATAATTCATCTCAAAATTGTGCCCCTTTTTAAAATGCTGTAACTTAATAACCATTTGGTTTTAATTGTTCAAGTTTTGTATGTAAACTGTTTATTGTCATGGCATTATATAAACAAATTTCATTGGAAAAGAACAGATGATTTTTATTTTGTCTTATTTATGGTATATATAAAAACACACATTTTTACCAGACTAATGAAAATAATAGAATCTTTACAGTTTCAACTTGTCAATATTACATGTGTGTTTATAAAGACCTTAAATTGCGCACAAATTAGAACCTATATTGAACAAAATAGTGCAAACTTTGTGTCCATTGCAATTCATTTCCTAGGTGGTTTGCAAGTTTGATGTTGACAAGAAGTAACTGCAGTGAGGATGAAATTTTATACTTCACAAACCAAGATGACGATTTATCAATATCTCTGTGGGGAGAAATGGGGGATTCCTTATCATTCTATATCTAACTCTGAGAAAAGAAAAGTGCATATTTTGGTGTTAATTAAATGAGCATTAGACATGCAATATAGCTAATAATTTTATACAAAGTAACATTTTAGTTGCATCCTCAAAAAAAAGAAGATAAAAAAAAATGCTTTCCACAATTTTAACCTGAACATTGATGATGATGATTGATTTATTTAGGTTATCGTATTATATCATAAAGAATAGTGACACTGTGACCTTCCAGGCATGTTGTAAGAGGCGACTAAGGAGCTTCATCGATGGCTTGACAAGCTGTTATTGTAAAAAAGTATTGTTATGGAAACAGCGCCATAGATTTTAGAAGCAGTAATCTCTGCAGTATGTGCCATTTTGGCACGCAAGGTTTCTGTTTTTAAGATTGTGGTTCTGCCCTATGTGCTGTCTTTGACTTGAAAGGACAATAGATAGATAGATTATATCTGTGTTTGCTATTCATTGATAGATAAATTATAGGCAGACAGAATCAGATTTAGTTCTGCCGTAAAAGTCTATTGTCACACAATGTTTATTGTTTGTGCCCAGTAACACAGTGGCAGTTGTGCATGATATTAGACTGATATATGAAAATGTAATATACACACTACAGCTATACATACATGCATATGTCATCAACTGTGTACGACCAAGACTTAACCATGCAATAAATAATGTTCTTGTTGACAGCATTCTGACTCATCTTTAACTGCAGCTGCAGAGAATATGTAAATTTTATATTTTACAATTTGTATAACATGACCACATTATCATTTATTATTAGAAGATATATAAATAAAGTGGTAAATAATTTGGAAGCAAACTTTTGTCTTTGAAAAATGTTCATTGCTGTCAGAGATAATACTACAGCACTCTGGGTGAGCCCATAGGTGCTCATTTTCTTTCAGCAAATGGCAAAAGTGCATTCACACTGACAGTTCCAGTAACAATGCTGCTGACAAACTCATTTCTGTAGGTTATTATTTCTATTTGTTATAAATTGTTGCAGTTTTACTCATGCATTATCAACAATATTTCAACCATTTTTGAATATCTGACATGTAATCATTGAAATTCTTCAAGAAGCTGCCCTTGAACATGTCCACTATCATCCCTGAGACTATCCTATCAATTCTTTCATTGTTGCACACCTTCAAGAAACTTCTACAGCATTTAGACTTGGTATTTTTGAGGGGCTTGGAGATTTGTATATATGTTGTCTACTTATGCAGAAGACTCAAGTAATGATGTCTTTTGACACATTGATTGAAAATCCAACACAATTACTTGTTTAATATGACTTTGTAATGCACTTGATGATGACAGTAGCTGCTTAATTTTCCATTAGCATGCAAGACACAGTGCCTTGCTACCAAACATTTAGTTGCGTCCCTTGTTTTAGTACAGATGATCAAAGATCGTTATCCATCTATTGACCTTTTGAGCCGTAGCCGACCCATAGGGCATAGACCAAGATATTCTTTCTCTTATCTAAATTTTATTCTATCAGTTTTCAATCCTTGTAAAGATATTTTATCAAATCTCACCATTTATCGCTGTTCTGTGCAAACAACTCTATATCATTGAGTGAGCCGATTCCTGCTGCTCTTGCCTCTCTGATTAATGTTCTTTTAAGTGTCTCTCTGGGTCGGCCTCTTTTCCTCTTACCTGTTGTTTCCCACATGAGGGCTTGCTTTGTTATTCGGTTATTATCTCAGTCATTATACCTCAGTAAAATATAATTCCTAAATGTTTTTTAAAATACATCTTTTGCCAGCACTTAAAACAGTATTTAATTATATTAATTTGACAATTTTATGTTATTTTCTTAAATATTCTCTTTTATAGCATATAAAATAAATTAGTAATAATTTATAATAGCATTTTTAGAGAGCAGCTGATTTGTAATTTTGGCGCATAATTAACCCGATCTAGATATCTTATATTCTTATATTATGTTATTGGAAAAAAGAATTAATGCTTTAAAAAAAATAACTCCGCTGCAGCGAGACACCACTTAAAATGTAAATGAATTGTGATCTATGTAGTTGTTACAACTTTAATTTTTTTTATCTCATCGCTGCATAGTTTTCTCATAATCACGTTTAAATATGTAGGTCACTCTGACTTTATACCGGCTCGCGATGATGGCTTATTTAAAACTTTTTTTTCTGAACCCAAATGAATATATGTCAGCAGTGAAACACATGACGAGCGGTATATTAAATTATTATGAGATAGTTTTCTTGTTAGAAAAGCAAACACCGCCTCCCCTCCCCAAATCACCATGAGTCTCATACAAATCTGCGTAGCAAAGTGCACCCAAGAAACATGATTTTGAGTCAAAATCAACAATTTCTGAATGGACCATAGTCATTGGCATGGTCCTGTATTTACTTTTTGTTCTAAATTTTCTCCTAAATCTTCCTGCTTGACAACATTGCATCTTCAACAGGCTGGATCTTGGTTTCTTGTAGTTTTCCTTCTCATAGGTGGATGCCAACCAGGGGTGTTCACTTCTTCCTGCTTGTCTCTTCCCCCCAAGTGTTCTCTCTTGCATATTCATTCCTTCTTCTGTGATTTATAGTCAGCAATGGCTTGTTTTTTTGGGATGTTCTTTGTGGAGAGAATTTTAAATGTGGCTCCCACAGTTTCTTCCATCATTAGGCATTTGGAGGCATTTTCTAAGAGTTCAGCTTGTTACTCCTACTCTATGGTTGATGTTCTTCCTGTCTGTTGTAGCTGAATATTTGTTACTTTGTATAGGTGATCAATAGCACAGGTGGCAATGTGAAGCCTTGTGTCCAGGACATGTAAGTTCCACTTCTGATATTCATGATCTTAATCTTACTGCTTTTTCAATTTCAGTTAGGATGGTAGCAATTCACTTCACTAACCAAACTGGTTGACTCATCTTGCCATCAAAAACTTTATAAATTTCTTATTTGGTCATCTATTCTAAAAGCACCAGCACAATCTCTTTGTTTGATTGGAAACCCTCATTAACATCTCATGTGGATGTTTCAGCATTACCCTATGTAACCATCATTGGCAGAAAGAGTATCTGGAAGAATTGTATGATTTTCCAAATAGAAATCTTTCTTGCCACTATCTTTTCTTGTAATTTTCTATAGACATTAGGAGTTTCATTAGTGTAATGGTAGTGTGTTGGCTTGGTTATTATTGGTTATTGGTTATGGAAGGCCTCGGTATCACAGCAAACGAATTAAAATCCATAATTGCTCAACCGCCCGTGCCAGTGGAATCATCCGAATTACTAATTCATCTCCCAAACAAAGAAAGGTAACTGTAGTCCCCATCGTAGCAGTCTCAGCACACGCCAAAAGACATAAGGCGAAACCACGCAGAAAGTGAACACAGCCAACTGTTCCCTATCATACGATATCATCATTCATCGTAAACAAGCGGGATATCGAAGCAGGATCAAAACGGATGAGACACACAGCTCACGGTGTGCACAGAGCACTTAACTCAGTAGCTCCTGCAACAAGCTGGACTTGGAATATGAGGAAACTGCAAGAAGGAACACTTTTCAGACATAGCCTTCAATGGTTCCTGCCGCCTATCCACCATATACCATGGGAGTTCACGTCCTCCCGTAAATGATGATCGTCGTAGCACTTGATGATGTTAGGCCGTCATTGATGACTCCAATTCCAAACATATAGACACACAGTGGTGGTAAGTTATCATTTCCAATCCAACAGAAGCCACATGACCTGTAGTTAGTAAAACCACAGAGAGAATATGATTTTGTGACCTTCACTGATTCACTCTTAGATGTGAATGTGTAGTTTACACAAGAGGAGAAGTTTTCAACTACAGTGATCCCATTTAAGGCAATTCTGGGATAGCAAGGCAAGTCTCCTTTATAGCAGCAGAACTTGATGTTCTCCGCTCCCTTCTTGTAGCTGCCGCCACACGATTCTGATGTCTCATTAACTTGGATATCATTCAAGAACAATGTCAGATTAACATTCCATAGATATGGCTCTGCTGATGAAATGCTTGGTGCAACAGTTGTATCAATCATACTGGAGGCTCCTGGTTTGTGGTCATTAATATCACAGACGGCACATGATGTTGTTATATTCAGTATTTCTTTCTGGGGTGTAAATATGTGGCACACACATGGAGAGTGGTTTGTGGTCACAGTAATCCCATTAAAGGCAATTCTAGGGTAGCATGGCATAGCTGTTTCAGAACAGCACAATCCTATGATGTTTTCTGTGTTCGCTATAAAGCTGCTGCTGCTACACAATCCTGACCAATTATAGGTGTGGACATTATTCACTTGCAATGACAAAACTGCTTTGTTTACATCATAAACCTCTGGAAGCGAATCATTTATGGGACTAATAGTACAATTTATTCTTCCATCGGGGATATCTTCATTGAGTCCCCCCCAAAAAAAAGGTCTTTGGTTAAAAGCACATACGCTTTTGAGTTAAACACACAATAAGCCCACTTCATAGATTCAAAATGATCCTTGCCAATGCCATCCGTTTGCACAAGTTAGGTCCTTAGCTACCAAACGTCACAAATGTCTGAAACGAAGCCATCGAATTAACGACTTTATCTACAGCGAAGGTTAATGAACTGTGAACAAACATTTATGTTCAAACCCTTGAAAACATTTTCAAAAATCTGCTAACTCGCAGCAATATCATATATCGTGTTGTTCAAAGTAAACATTGCTTAGTCCATAGCTCGAATATAAATAAGCTGCCATTTTTGTGCGTCCCATGACGTCATCATCGTCATCATCGTTGGCTTGGTGATCAAGTGAACATAGGTTCTATCCTAGCTTGATGCTCTACAGTCACATCAGCTGAAAAGGGAATGCTTACCTGGCTTACTGAGCTGGGGAAGGTAATAATAATGAGATAGTTATGTCTTCCTCTTCTCTAAATCCTGAATACTTCACTGTTCAATGATAGCATGTTATGGGACTTCCTTTGCCATAGACATTCTGCATTGCGATAGTTCTGTAGCTGCACTTTAAAGTGACATTGTTACCAGATTGTTACAGAAGTCAGAGATAGGTGAGTCCTCAGGCTGTTTGGTTTTCTCTCTGCTTGTCTAGGCAAAATGTGTGTGACTGACTTAGGTCTTGGGTTCCCACCTTTCATCCCCCAAGCCAATCTCACCACTCACATAGCACAATTATATCTACAGCTGTCATTATCCATCAGTTTTTGCTTACGGTTATCCTATGAACTCTTTTCATTTTAGTAACTGAGAACAATCACACTTTTAACATGAATGTATGAATGTTGAGTACTGAAACTTATATTTCTTTGTTTATTTTTTCACCTAAATGTCATGAATAATACATAATAAATTCAAAACTCTGAATTAAAAACAGCAACTTTCATTGCATTGCCTAAAAAGAATCATCATCATCATCCTAAAAAGAATAGTGCAGTTGAATGCAGTGACTTTAGAAAAATAAGCCTAATGAGCCATATAACATAAATGTTACTAATTGTTATACAAGGAAGGATTCATAATAAAATCAATATTGAATTGGATGAACAGCAATTTGGATTTAAGAATAACAGTGGGACAAAAGAAGCCATATTCTTCTTCAACCTTTCAGCTCCTTGTGGAGCATAGGTTATCAACAAACACTTTCCAAGTCATTCTGTTTCTTGCTATTCTTTTAAGATCGTTCCATGTCTTCCCCATCATCTTCATCTCTGCTTCTATCTGTCTTCTCCAAGAATTCCTTAGTCTTTTTCCCTGGGGATTCCAAAAAGGGTATGTTATGTAATACTCTCAGTTGGCTTCAGCGGTGTGTATCCAGCATCATCGTCTTCGCTGTGTCTCTTTATCCACTATTTGACTGGTACATTTCCATATTTCTATGTTAGTGATTTTGTCCTGCTATTTCCATCCTTTTATTCTACATAAGCATCCATGTTTCCCAATGCAAAAAATGCTCCTCTTGCTTTTGATATCCTTTTTTTGGTATCATTTTCTGTTCCTCCCTCTTTGTCTATATTACTGCCCAGATATATATAAGATTGTACATCTAGTATAGGTATTTCTCCTATTTTTATTTGGTTTTTGCAAACTGCATTAATTCTCATAATTTTGGTCTTATCTCTATTTATTTTCAGTCCCATCTCTTGCGATCTCTAATCAAGTATGCTCATTTTATATTGCATCTCTTGATGGTTGTGTGATAGGAGAGCTATGTCATCAGCAAAGTCTAAATCATCAAGTTGCTTGGTCAGTGACCACTGGATTCAATTTCTATTGTTTTGAGTTGTTTTCATAATCCAATCTATTGCCAGTAGAAAGAGAAATGGAGATAAAAGGCGTCCCTGCCTTACTCCTGTTCTTATTTCCAATGCTTCTGTAAGCTGTCCTTCATGCACCACACTATATTTCATTCCTTCATACATTGCTCTTATCAGGTTAATAAACTTTGTGGGGATTCCATAATGACTCTCAGCAACTTCCAAAGCATTCTTCTGTCTAAACTATCAAATGCCTTTTCGTAATCTATGAATCCAATATAAAGTGGGGACTGTAGTTATAAACTTTGTTCAACTATTATACGAAGAAAAAAAAAAGTAAAGAGCCCCCATCACGCCATGTGGCATATATGTAATATGGTGTTAGTGACCATAAATTTTTACAGACTTTCAACACATGATTTTCAGGGTAATGTGGTTGGTATTACGCCAGTGCCGATTTACTTTCCCAGAAAAAAATCCGGCACCCATTTAAGGCTGGGTGAACCCGGAAGCTGTCGGTTGGGATCGAACCCTACCCCATGTCCTTTGTAGTCCAGTTCACTAACCACTGAGTTATCGCGGCTCCCAACTATTATACGTGGGGTAGTTATTTGATCAGTACATGATCTGTTCTTTCTAAAACCTGCTTATTCATCTCTCAAATGTTTCTCTATGGCCCCGAGAATGATTCTCCTTAATATTTTTCACGGCACTGATAGTAGCATAATTCCCCAATAATTTGTGCACTCCTGTAAACTTCCTTTCTTTGGTAGTTTGATCATATAACCTTCTTTCCAGTCTTTAGGTATTTCTTCCCTCTCCCAAATTTTATCTAATAGATTATGTAACATCTTGGTAGAGGTGTTAATATCTGCTTTGATGGCTTCTGAAGGAATTTCATCTGGTCCTGTGGCTTTACAATTTTTTTAAAGGCTTGATGGCTTTCATTATTTCTTCCTTGCTTGGTTTTCCACAGTTAACGTGTAACTCTTCTTCTGCTAGCTGTATATCTGGAGGGTTATTTGAGCCGGGTCTGTTCAAAAGTTCTTCAAAGTGCTCTTCAATTTGTTCCCTTATATTACTAAGCAGATTTCCTTTCTTATCTTTAATAGAGGTATTGATCTGTTTGTATTTTCCACTCAATTTCTTTGTGTTGTTGTACAGTTCTTTCATATTCCCTTTATTTGCTGCTTCCTCTGCCTCTTTAGCTAGTTCATCTATATATTTCCTCTTATCCCTTTTAATGCATCTTCTTACTTCTTTGTTCATCTCTCTGTAAGCTTCCTGTGTCTTGGCTTTATTACTTCTCATTTTGCTTTTATTTATGTCTACTTTCTTGCTCTTTCTTTCTTTAATTTTATCCAGGGTCTCGGCTGTCATCCATCCCTCTCATCTGAAGCATTCCAAAGAAGGGTCCAGGTCCTTACGTTCAGAAACAAAGTTGAGTTGCAAGGGAAGCCAGAAGATGGATAATACACCACCGACTGCCTTAGGGTCTCTCCCTCCGGATTTTCTGTTTAGGTTTACTCCCATAGCCCTCGAACTCTCCTGAGTCTTCTCACGAGGCAGTGAGTGAGTTGGACGTGAAAGTCGGTGTTGGATATAGGCGTTCGCCGATGCGACAGTGAAAACAATGATCTATCCCGATAGAAAAGTAGAAAATATCCACTTAATGAGGATTTCCACCATCCACAAGCCTGTCAGAGGTTAAACAACCACAACAGGCAATAGCAGCACACTAAATCCAAGCAGCACACACCGCGTGTAACTGGTGTATTTCGAAACAACACACGCTGTAACGGAATACACTCACTGTACACATACGGGCACCATCTTGAACCGCATGAAAAATATACTAACATGAAAACAAATAACACCAGGGCTAAAACTAAGAATAACTATGAAAAGAGAACTACTAAATACAATTCAAACAAGATGAATGAGATTTTTGAGGCATATTAAAGGACACAACAGCCTACTGAAAGTAATTTTGGAATGGGAAAATACAGGTTTAAAGAGGCAGAGGCAGACCAAGACTAATGTGGGCAAGACATCAAAAGATGGACAAGTCAGCCTGCACCACCAAAGCAAGAGACAGAGCAGAATGGTGTTCCATGGTAGCCAACCTTTTATGCAGTTCAATGATGGTGACATTTCACTACTGAATGATGAATATGGTGTATCATGGAGTGTATTTGTAAATAGAAAATATTGTGATTTCATTAGAACAAAGAAAATGAAATAATTCTGTTTCTATTGATAAATGTTCTATATTTTAAATCTCATTTGTTTTATTATTTAAAAAAATGAAGATTGGTTTTGTTTTTCTTATGAAAATTTGTACAATATTAAGTTTTTCTTTAAAAGCAAAAGTCAAGACAAAAGTTATGAAAAGTCAAACAAATTTAGTTAAAAAACCTATAGGAAGAAGTTGCAACATTCTTGATTCAAATGAAGTTCTACTTTAAAACATCAAATCATCTATATACTTTTGGTAAAAAGTTTGGTCAGCATTAAGCAATTCATGTACAAAACATTTCATTTTATTTCAATTTGCCAGCACAACAGAAAACGTTTCTTACAATGAGCTGGTTAATCTTTGCTCAAATGGCTTTGCTTATTCTGACCTTTTGTTTCTAATGTTAACTCTAAATGTTTTTCTGCCCAATCTTCTCCACTAACACTTAACATGTTATATTGTTATGCTATTTCTTTGATCAAATCATCTCTATTTTTTGTTGATGTCCTAGTCGTTATTTTGTTGCCCTCCAGTTTGTGTTATTACCTTTGTCCACCTGGCACTTAGCTAATATATGATAGGAAAATCGGATCAGATTTGCAGTGTGGATGTTACAACATTTTAACACTTGCACCTATGCACACATTTGCAGGCACACACATGGAAGTGAGTGAGAGAGCAATATGATTACAATTAACTGTCCTTGAAAGTTCACTTTTTTCTGTATTCACCTCATGACCACTCCTCTTCATCGTTTACCTTTAGAGGACATTGAATGGGAGGGGATACATTGTGATGTCAATGACAGTAAGTTGCAATACGTTACTCCTTTTAGCTCAAAACAATAGACTTCAGCAAGGCATTTTTTGGTAGCTGGCTGCCTTCACCCTTCTATACCTACTCACTTGACCTGACACTCTGTTTCCAGGCCAACTGCTGGGAGATAAGTAGGATCTTGATTAGTTTTGTTTTACTGATCATAGTTGGATCTAATCAACTCAGTTGTAAATTTATTCTATATTTATTATGTTTGAGAAAATGTCAAATTTTGTGAGAGCCATCACGGAAAATTAACACTTTTTCTGCACATCGAACAACTCCATAAGTGCTCATCTCATCATAGTAAATTCCTGAATGTGTAATTCTGTGTTGGTTGTCTTCTTTGTCTCCCAGCATAGCTAGAAAATGTGGCCTTGGGGACCCTCTTCCACTGTGGCGACTGTTGCTTTGACTGTGGATTGCAGCTGTAAATGCAACTTTCATTGTCCATGATGATCCTAGAAACAAGAGTTTTGTTGTCTTTAGACATCTCAAGTACCTCAAGGCATGCGTCAAGATGTCTCTGTTTCTATTTTTTTATCAAGACACAAGAGCCTGGAGCAAACTTTGCAAAAACAAGATGCATGTTCAGGTTTTCTATTAGGATCTCCAGACACACTCTGTAACTGATTCCACTCACTGAGAGACCTGATGGATTGTTCTGTGATGGTCCTCAAGGATCAGTTCACACATTTTTCCCTCATCTGCCATTTTGCTGACAACTGACTTGAGCGCTCTTCATCTTGAACAGACACTTGATCGACTTTGAAATGTACTTACCAATCAAAGACCTGCATTCAGCTTGATATCTGCATGAGGCATGAAGATAAAATTTCTAGGTTAGCAGTAGCAGATTTGCCAAGCTTGATGCACAATTGTATGTAAACACATTGCTTGAGTTTGTCAACCATTGTACTTATCGCAGCACTCATACAAGGTTGAAAAATGGCATATTGAAGCTGGCCATGTGTAGATAGTATACTATCAAATGACACACAGACTTAGCACATTTAAGAGCATTGACCTTCAAATTTTTATGCAAGTGTGTCAAGTTGTCGTGCCCTAGAAAGAATAGTCTGGGAACATTGCATTAGCCCCATAAACTTGTGCTTTCAAGGCACTGGGTTTTGTTTGATGCATGCTGAGGATATAGATAGCACTTTACTGGCACCTGTACCCATTCTTTACTGGGTTCTGTGTCCTCAGGTGTATAAATCTGTTGAACAATGTCCTAGGTCTGACCCATCCAGATTTCCCTCTTTTTACCTGCTTCTCTTTCAGCTCCAGATTTCGCTGTGGATGTTGTGTGTCAGTTCTGACTTGAAGGTGGGTTTGTGCTCAACAGATTTTTTGTTTTGTTCTTCATTGTAGACATCAATAAGACAATGTCTGGCTGATATGTTTTTTATGTATCCAAGAATATGAGTTTAACCTCATTCAGTGTCCTTTACAGTGTTTCTAATTGTTTATGACTAAGAATCAGAGTAGCTAGAGCAAACTTGGTCACAGAAAAAGCAAGTCCCTAATATAAGAGAACAAGGTGATACTGCTCGTATCTGCCACTGCCTTAACCCTCACTATGTTTTATATATATGTTTATATTCTGTTTAATAAAAGATATTTTAGTCCTCTGAAGTAGGTGTGTTTTTCAATCAAAGAATCTGCAGGAGTGTTAATGACATGAACCCTCCAGTATGGAATAGAAGTATGAAATACTGAAGTTTTTGTGGATATTAATAACCATTTATTTTCATAATTCATGTCACCAAACGAATAAGATTGTTATACTTTTTATGCTTGTAACAAATGTTAATTAAATAAACACTAAACTTGGCATCATTCTCTATATGTAAACATTCACCAATATTCAGGGTATTTTATATTCTTAAATATTTAGTTAAATTCTTACCTAAAAGGACAATTATTGGTTTGGAAATTTATAGTAATGGAATATAGTCAGATGTGGGTAGTAGCTTGTTTATGGATGTACTTGATATTGCCATTATATTATGAAGCCATTATCATTGTGAAACCATGGTGGTAAGAGAGCTCTTGATTGACCCCGTTGTAGGATCAATTTCCATATGTGCACATTTTTCTCTGGGTCAGCATGACTTTAAGGTTTAATCAGTCTCCGGAAAATGGTACCAGTGATATTTGTCTGGGAAAGTGGGGCAGTTTGGTTGAGTTTGTGTGTTGTATGTTTGTTCCTGCTGAAGGCCTATTGTGTCGAAATGCCTTTTTTTTTCTATATAGGGAAGACTTTATTCTTATTTTCCTTTAATTTCTTCTTCTAGTTCAAAATTATTATATTTTTTTATTATGTATTTTTATTTTAAATACATATTTGAATCAAATATTCATTGTGGTCATGACGTATGCACCACTGTCTTCTTTGACTATTCTGCCTGCCGAGCGTGCTGTAAATGCCCATGCACTCCTTTTGTGTCATATTACAGATCCCTCTATATAGATGACTGCATCTTTCTCATCTGTGTTATCCCAGATGAGGCTGTTGACCTTGGGTATGAATGAAACTGTTACAATAAGAAAATTAAAAGTATCGCTGAAAAAGAACAACAGTATTGAAATATCAAAGTCTACATTATGGATGAATGTGAGAGCTGCAGGCTTTACATTTAGAAAGTATTCCAATGGACGAAACATCATCTGTGAGAAGCCACATATAGTAGTCATGAGAAGCAAGTACTTACGTGAAGTAAAAGAGGTGCGCAAGCAAGGTTATGATATTGTGTACTTGGATGAAACATGGATCAATGCTCACCACACTAACCAAAGGGAATGGCAGTCATCAGATGGAAAGATTAAGAGATTAATACTTTGGAGCAAAGGACAGCGCTTGATAATTGCTCATGCAGGTAGTCGACAACATGGACTAATACAGAATGCAGGGCTCATTTTTCTTTCAAAATCCATAGACAATCGGGATTATCACTCTGAGATGAATGGTCACATATTTAGACATTGGATTGAAAATTCTGTTCTCCCATCACTAGATCGACCATCTTACCTAATAATAGACAATGCAGCGTACCACAACATTGTTGCACTTGAAGATAAAGTCCTGACGTCATCCAGTACAAAACGCTATTAAGATATGGCTCACAAAGGAGCACATACTATTTAATAACATGTACTTAAAACCTGAATTACTATCTCTAGTAAAGCAAAAACAAAGGGCAAAGATTTTCAAATAGATAAGATTATCCAAGAGCACGGTCATATAAGTTTGAGGCTGCCACCTTACCATGCTCATTTAAATCCAATAGAACTAATCTGGGCAAAATTAAAAGGACAAGTGGCAGATGAAAATACAACATTCAAAATATGCTTTGTAAAGACTCTTGCTAATCTCGCTTTATTAAATATAGACAAAGATTATTGGGCTAAATGTGAAGACCACGTCTTAAAACAGGAAGAGGAATATTGGAAAAATGATGGTTTGTGGAATGTTCAACCCCAAACAGTTATTAATCTTTTAGACTCGTCTGATTCAGAATGAAAGTATATAGCCCCCACAATGTTGGCCCCTATATTACCTTAAATTAGTTCAACAAATGGTCCTTATCAGGACCACACAACTATGAAAATTGGACATACAGGTATACCTTGATATTATCGTCCGTCCTCGAACTGAGAAGACAATAATTCTCCTGGTGTTTTGTCTTATTAGGTTATTTCCCCATTACGGCCACGCCTTTACCTAGTGAAAATTAATCATAGACCAGCAACTACGGTAATTTCTATTATTTAGGGGTTCACAATTTACAATTTTGACAAACATCAAAGAAATTCGCCGCTTTAAGAAAACTGCAGCTGCAAGATATTTGTTAAATATACATTTAAAGGGTCTTTTGCATTCTAATAACATTTGGAAAATTTCAACAGTTTTTAACAAACGATTACTGGGTAATAGCGTTTTGAAGTTGGGCACGTGATTTGAAACGAGCTATAGACTCATATGCACTCAGTCGCATGACCCATTTCCACATTATAGACTGATCAGCCACAGTCAATCAGCTCTTTGGCACGTGGATACACCAAGAGCTTTTTATTTTCTTCATTTAGAAACACACATAAATGAAAATACATATCCTAGCCAATGAACAGGCGAAAAGACACCACCATCTTGGGACGCATTGGAGCGTAATCAGGTAGGAATAACAATCTTTATATACTCCTCTATACTTCATATGCTCCGCTGTAAAGCAGTAACCAATGGAAACTGCTACTCGTATTGTTACTGTTCATTGTTGTGCATCAACAATGCACCTATTATGGCCCACATATGTGTGTGTGTGGCCTGTACTTGATTATAGGAAACTAAGACATCTGTTATATCTATAAATATACTTCATGATCAGTATTCACATATTTTGTAGTCATGGAATTTGCATGCATGAATAACCTGCCAGAAGAGTTACATTTTTTTGAGGTGGGTAACAAGCTGCCATTTTTCATTGGCACACTTATCTATAGTGGCAGGCACCATGTTGAAGGTTTGCACCACTATTTAAATGTATTCTATTCTTCAGCCTATCATCTCCATTCATTCATTAAAAATTCCCTAAATTCTGCCAATAAATGTAACGCTGCTGTGTGAATGTCTTTTGTGTGTTAGTATCTTTCTTTTTTGTATTGTTCATGTTACTCCATATGCACTTTTTCCCAATACATTTAATATTCCCTTTGACCCTTACTAATCTTTCTCTCAACTTAACTCTCACCTTTTTCTCCCTAACTGCAGTAGAGAGCTCCAACTAAAGGAATCAATAAACTGATAGTGCTACCACACACCCACCCCACTTTTCATTCACTTCCTTGTGGGGCCACCATGGCAGCACAACTTCTGTGTAGTTGCCCCCTCTTTCCTTCTTTGTCATCACATTCATGCAGTCCTAACATGGTCTGTTATCGGAGCACAATATCAAACCTCTCTGTCCCCTTCTCTTGCTGGAATAAAGGGAAAGCTGGCAAATAGTGGAATGAAAGTGGTGCATTTTTTTGTTTATCCTGCCTGCAGTCTTGATACCATATTAAAATTAAAGAAGCAATTAACCATCCATCACAATAGCTTTTTACTATGCGTTTTAAATATTTGTGATTTCACTCTATTTTTCATGATTTTATCTATTTTTTCCCCAAAGAATTATGTATTTCAGTCTTGTAAAACTTTCACTTGTTTTTAATGTGGTATCTTGTTCATTCTCATGTTTATATTAAAAAGATTTCTTGTCACAAAAATGTAATGTAACAGCCGGGTTTGACAGAAAGATTATATATTACAGATACATTTGTGCTTTTCGAGACATGGTTTCAACGATTCATCTTAATTATTTTAACATTTCTAATATATTCTGTGTTACCGGGGCCTCATTATGTGGGAAGTAAAGAATAGTGACACTGTGACCTTCCAGGCATGTCGTAAGAGGCGACTAAGGAAGTTGATCGATGGCTTGACAAGCTGTCATTGTAAAAAATATTGTTATGGAAACAGAGCCATAGATTTCAGAAGCAGTGATCTCTGCAATATGTGCCATTTTGGCATGCAAGGTTTCTGCTTTTGAGATTGTAGTTCTGCCCTATGTGCCGTCTTCGGCTCGAAAGGACAATAGATAGATAGAATATATTCTAGATTTACCATTGAGACAAACCATTATTAACAAGTTATTAAACATCAGATAGCTGGATCTTGAACTTAATACGTACAATTTGCAGAATGTTTATTCACTTTCTGTGAATATTTGATTGTGTCAGAGTTCATAATTTATTAATATTTTTAAAAATATCATTTTTGGGATATATTTTATGTGATAGAATAATTGTAATTTGTTTCCATTCAGCTATATTAAAATATAATTTTATACAGAGAAATAGATCATTAAATTAATTTTGTATTAATTTTTTGGTCATTAAATTAATTTTGCATTAATTTTTTGGTGGTGTGAAAAGTTATTCCTGAAAAAAAAAAAAAACTGTCTGAACAGTGACATGCAGCAGCTTACAGGCAGATGTGACTTTATGAATTCCTCTTGATTTACACATTAGCAAACAGCTTCGTGGCTGTCTACCTTCTGATTCATTTCATCAGGCAAATTCTTTACCTTTTATTTGTCTTATGTATTATTGTTTTTTTTCTTTTATTAAAATCTAGTTTTTATACAAATCGGGTGGCACTTAATTGATTCCCAATAGAGTCTAGGGTCAAGTTTTTCTTTCTCTTGGAGAGTGAATACAGAACTCACTGTCACACCCCAGATAGGAAATAATGATGTCATTATAGATTAAATTTGGGGTGTTTTTTTGTTTTGTTTTTTAGAAAGTTGTTAAAAAAGAGCTGACTCTTAATCTCAGACTCAAAATGTTCAAAGTGAGTGGGTCATCATGAGTAGATGCAATATTTAGAGGCCTTAAATATTAAGGGATAAGAGTGTGTCTGCTGTACAGGTGACTAATGAGTCTGTAACTAAAGTGTTGACTACTTGTTTTGAGGCCTGCTTTAGAACTGGACAAAGTGAATTTATTGGAAGTCTTTTACTGTGTGGCATTAAAGACTGACACAGCAGTTGTTAAAGGAGCATTTCTTAGTATAAGAGAATTAGAAGTCTGACTTGGTATAAATAAGTGGAGATGATTGAGTATAAGAGAATTAGAAGTCTGACTTGTTATAAATAAGTGGAGATGATTGAGTATAGGAGAATTAGAAGTCTGGGTTGGCAAAGACAGGAAGAGGTGATCAAGAGAGTTAATAAGATGTGTGTATAACCAGTGAGCTGTAGGAATCACCCATTATATGTTATCTATTGAAGAAGTAGCTGAGCACCTTTATTTCTGCCATGATTGCTTGAATCTGTCTGCTCTTTCAATCAGTAATCAGATAGAAAGAGTGCTGGAAAAGAAGAAACTATTATTTTCAGATATAGATTTTGAGTGAGGGAAAGATGTAGGGAGGCTAGGTCGAGGAATGAAAGAATAGGCCAGAAAAATCAGGGAGTACTATTGATTATTGGACTTGGTGCTGATGCAGCCAGCTCTCCCATCCTCGGCGTGTTGTGTGAGTGTGTGAACTGGAGAGTAGAATATGTGGGGGTGGTGCTGTTAAACTTGACTGCCTGTATTGGCACAACTGAACTCACTTTTTGGAATGTTTTAAAGTAAAGCTTTCCACTTTTGTACATTAAACAAATTCATTTCTTTCAGGTGAAGTCTGTGTGTGTGTCTGACTTTTGTTTCATGTTTTAGGAAATAATCAGTTTTGTTCTAATGTCTAGCCAGTCTTTCTGCTTTCTATCTATCTATCTATTGACCTTTCGAGCCGTAACCGGCCCATAGGGCGTAGACCAAGATACACCTTCTCCTATATGAATTTTTGTTCTAGCAGTTTTCTTTTAAAGATATTTTATCAAATCTCGCCATCTGTCTCTGTTCTGTGCAAGCAGTTCTATCTCATTGAGGGAGCCGTTTTTTTTTCTGCTTTCACTTAGATGTTTTTTGGGTTTTTTTTTTGTAAATTTGTGGTCTTGATTGAGCTGCTTTTGGATTAACATTCATCTTAGTCAATTGAAGGTTTCCACAAACCTGTTTTGATTTATTTTGTTAAAGCAGGTCGTAATACTCCCTTACATTTTTCCCTTTATGACTTGTATGATATCATGTTTTGCATACACTGTTAGATATTAATCTTAATTAGTCCCAAGAAAACATAGTTCCAGGTTAGTGGCATCAACATGTAACTAGAAAGCACAAATTGAATGTGGCGCCCTAGGTAAAGCTGTAGAGAACATGGAAAAAAAATAAAATGGTATCAAGCAGCTAAGCCTATGGAGAGACAAGACATAATGTCTTTGTGTGGAGAGAAGAGACAAAATGTCTTAGTTTGTATGGAGAGATGAGACAAAATGTCATAGTTTGTATGGAGAGATGAGACAAAATGTCTTAGTTTGTATGGAGAGATCAGACAAAATGTCATAGTTTGTATGGAGAGATGAGACAAAATGTCTTAGTTTGTATGGAGAGATGAGACAAAATGTCATAGTTTGTATGGAGAAATGAGACTATATGTCTTAGTTTGTATGGAGAAATGAGACTATATGTCTTAGTTTGTATGGAGAGATGAGACAAAATGTCATATTGGTTATTGGTTATGGAAGGCCTCGGCATCACAGCAAACGAATTAAAATCCATAATTGCTCAACCGCCCGTGCCAGTGGAATCATCCGAATTACTAACTCATCTCCCAAACAAAGAAAGGTAACTGTAGTCCCCATCGTAGCAGTCTCAGCACACGCCAAAAGACATAAGGCGAAACCGCGCAGAAAGTGAACACAGCCAACTGTTCCCTGTCATACGATATCATCATTCATCGTAAACAAGCGGGATATCGAAGCAGGATCAAAACGGATGAGACACACAGCTCACGGTGTGCACAGAGCACTTAACTCAGTAGCTCCTGCAACAATCCGGACTTGGAATATGAGGAAACTGCAAGAAGGAACACTTTTCAGACATAGCCTTCAATGGTTCCTGCCGCCTATCCACCATATACCATGGGAGTTCACGTCCTCCCGAAAATGATGATCTTCATAGCACTTGATGATGTTAGGCCGTCATTGATGACTCCGTTCGTTCGTTCGTTCGCTTTCGTCAGCTTTGACCTCTGACGAAGTCCCACCCACTCAATTTGTGGGACTGAATTTTGCGTGTAAAGTCTGTTTTTATCCCATTACAGGATGCCCCTCGCCATGCAGGCAGATTTACTCCGACTTCAGAGGTACTAATTTTTAGGGAATTAGTAAAACCCAGGTGTCCTCGCCAGGGTACGAACCCCGGCTGTTGCCGTGGTAAGCCAACCGCCTATCGATTGCGCTAACCGGACACCCCATTGATGACTCCAATTCCAAACATATAGACACACAGTGGTGGTAAATTGTCATTTCCAATCCAACAGAAGCCACATGACCTGTAGTTAGTAAAACCACAGAGAGAATATGATTTTGTGACCTTCACTGATTCACTCTTAGATGTGAATGTGTAGTTTACACAAGAGGAGAAGTTTTCAACTACAGTGATTCCATTTAAGGCAATTCTGGGATAGCAAGGCAAGTCTCCTTTATAGCAGCAGAACTTGATGTTCTCCGCTCCCTTCTTGTAGCTGCTGCCACACGACTCTGATGTCTCATTAACTTGGACATCATTCAAGAACAATGTCAGATTAACATTCCATAGATATGGCTTTGCTGATGAAGTGCTTGGTGCAACAGTTGTATCAATCATACTGGAGGCTCCTGGTCTGTGGTCATTAATATCACAGACAGCACATGGTGTTGTTATATTCAGTATTTCTTTCTGGGGTGTAAATATGTGGCACACACATGGAGAGTGGTTTGTGGTCACAGTAATCCCATTAAAGGTAATTCTAGGGTAGCATGGCATAGCTGTTTCAGAACAGCACAATCCTGTGATGTTTTCTGTGTTCGCTATAAAGCTGCTGCTGCTACACAATCCTGACCAATTATAGGTGTGGACATTATTCACTTGCAATGACAAAACTGCTTTGTTTACATCATAAACCTCTGGAAGCGAATCATTTATGGGACTAATAGTACAATTTATTCTTCCATCGGGGATATCTGCATTGAGTCCCCCAAAAAAGGTCTTTGGTTAAAAAGCACATATGCGTTTGAGTTAAACACACAATGAGCCCACTTCATAGATTCAAAATGATCCTTGCCAAATGCCATCCGTTTGCACAAGTTAGGTCCTTAGCTACCAACGTCTAAAATGTCTGAAACGAAGCCATCCAATTAACGACTTTATCCACAACGAAGGCCAACGAACTGTGAACAAACATTTATGTTCAAACCCTTGAAAACATTTTCAAAAATCTGCCGCAGCAATAACATTTATCGTGTTGTTCAATGTAAACATTGCTTGGTCCATAGCTCGAATATAAATAAGCTGCCATTTTTCATTTATCATCTCTCTATCGTGATCAACAATCACATCGCCATTTGTTTATCAAAAAAAATGTCATAGTTTGTATGGAGAGATGAGACAAAATGTCTTAAGTTTGTATGGAGAGATGAGACAAAATGTCATAGTTTGTATGGAGAGATGAGACAAAATTTCATAGTTTGTATGGAGAGATGAGACTATATGTCTTAGTTTGTATGGAGAGATGAGACTATATGTCTTAGTGTGTGTATGGACAGATGAGACAAAATGTCATAGTTTGTATGGAGAGATGAGACAAAATGTCATAGTTTGTATGGAGAGATGAGACTATATGTCTTAGTTTGTATCGAGAGATGAGACTATATGTCTTAGTTTGTATGGAGAGATGAGACTATATGTCTTAGTTTGTGTATGGACAGATGAGACAAAATGTCATAGTTTGTATGGAGAGATGAGACAAAATGTCATAGTTTGTGTGGAGAGATGAGACTATATGTCTTAGTTTGTATGGAGAGATGAGACAAAATGCCATAGTTTGTATGGAGAAATGAGACTATATGTCTTAGTTTGTATGGAGAAATGAGACAAAATGTCATAGTTTGTATGGAGAGATGAGACTATATATCTTAGTTTGTATGGAGAGATGAGACTATATGTCTTAGTTTGTATGGAGAGATGAGACTATATGTCTTAGTTTGTATGGAGAGATGAGACAAAATGTCTTAGTTTGTATGGAGAGATGAGTCTATATGTCATAGTTTGCATGGAGAGATGAGACAAAACGTCATAGTTTGTATGGAGAAATGAGACTATAGGTCATAGTTTGTATGGAGCGATGAGACAAAATGTGATAGTTTGTATGGAGAGATGAGACAAAATTTCATAGTTTGTATGGAGAGACAAGACATAATTTCATAGTTTGTATGGAGAGATGAGACAAAATGTCATAGTTTGTATGGAGAGATGAGACAAAATGTCTTAGTTTGCATGGAGAGATGAGACTATATGTCTTAGTTTGTATGGAGAAATGAGACTATATGTCATAGTTTGTATGGAGAAATGAGAATATATGTCATAGTTTGTATGGAGAAATGAGACTATATGTCTTAATTTGTATGGAGAAATGAAACTATATGTCTTAGTTTGTTTGGAGAGATGAGACAAAATGTCATAGTTTGTATGGAGAGATGAGACAAAATGTCTTAGTTTGCATGGAGAGATGAGACTATATGTCTTAGTTTGTATGGAGAAATGAGAATATATGTCATAGTTTGTATGGAGAAATGAGACTATATGTCTTAATTTGTATGGAGAAATGAAACTATATGTCTTAGTTTGTTTGGAGAGATGAGACAAAATGTCATAGTTTGTATGGAGAGATGAGACAAAATATCATAGTTTGTATGGAGAAATGAGACTATATGTCTTAATTTGTATGGAGAAATGAGACTATATGTCTTAGTTTGTTTGGAGAGATGAGACAAAATGTCATAGTTTGTATGGAGAGAGATGAGACTAAATGTCAGTTTATATGGAGAAGTAAAGTAAAGTACTCCCGTCATGCCAAGTGGCGTATAGGGAATATGGTGTTAGTGACCATAAATTTTGCAGACCTTCGGCACATGATTTTTGGGGTAATATGAGTTTGTATGGAGAGACGAGACACAATACCTTAGTTTGTATGGAGAGACAAGACAAAATGTCATAGTTTGTATGGAGAGATGAGACAAAATGTCATAGCTTGTATAGAGAGACGTGACAAAATGTCATAGTTTGCCTTGTATCTTTTGGTTTAGCTGCTTAATACCATTTTATGTTTATTTTTCATGTTAACATATAGCTGGAGTAGAGATGTGCTAACTTCTGGAATAGACAGTCAATTTGTTCATCATATTGTGATTTTTATTTGCCTATTACTACATGTTGGTATCCCCATCTTTTAGAGAGACCATTGAAATCTCCAGTTTCTATGCAGTTGGTATTAGCTACCTATATACCTGATACTGAAAAGATCTTATTTAGTGGACTTTTATTGTTCAGTTCCACAGTGGCTGAGTAGTTACTGTGTTTGTTACTGACCAGCAGAGATTTTTTTCCAGACTGACATAGCTTTGGAGTTTACACAACCTTTGAAAATGAGTATCTGAGAATTTTTGTGGAAAAGTAGGGACCTAACACAATCAGATCGCTTGTAAAAATGTATCACTGGTCATTGAAAGTTAATGGGAAAGTAGGGACCTAGCACAATCAGATCGCTTGTAAAAATGTATCACTAGTCATTGAAAATTAATGGGAAAGTAGGGACCTAGCACAATGCCAACCATATTGCTCGTAAAATGTACCATTGGTCATTGAAAATTATGGGAAAATAGGGACCTAGCACATTGCTTGTAAAATGTACTGTTGGTCATTGAAAATTATGTGCACTAACACCAAATTTTACCATACACCTTTAAACATGGAGGGAACTCACACTCACTTATATGTTAAATATGCTGATATCTGTTTCTTGTTTTGTCAACCCCATGATTTCTGCATTTGTGGTCATATTTACTAAAATATCATTACTTATTGTGCAATAATATCTGTTCATCTCTTGCTAATCTGGTTATTGCTATTAAGTTCTATTTCTAGTCTGTAAGCTGCACCACTTTAGTCTTCTTACAGCAGATAATGTTTTTTGGGGCTTTTTCATTTGTTCCTGCCTCATTCCACTACATTATATTCAGCCTCTTAGTACTGGTCATAAGTTTTTGCCCTTTTCTTATGTCAAGTGCAAGTAGCCACCTGTAGCATCACTGGTTGATCCTTTTGAGACAGGGGACATCTGCAATATTGTATCTGGTGAAGTTCTATGTTATAAGCTCAATATCAAACTCTTTGGTGTCTTTATAATTGTGAAAATTATGTTTGACTGTTTGACATGTTTGCCAGGCCTTCTGGCAGGTAGCATTGCTACTACCTTTTGGCTTGTGAGGACACACTAGCTCTTCAACTATATCAAGTTGGAGTCACAACAGAAGATTTTCCATGATAAATTATAGCGTGAATGCTTCCCATTTACCTTGCTGCACATGAATGATGAACCAAAAATTATCTAACTTTTTGTCTTGTATATGGCACTTTTTCATGCCCCCCCCCTTTTTTTTGTAGTTCATATTGAAACTAAAAATACTCATAGATTACATGCTCTCTTCTTCCATTGCCAAGTTCAGAGTTGTGTGATACAATATGTAGTTTAATGGACAACAAACAGTATAGCAAAATCATGGAAGCAGTACATAGAGAACTGTTGATTAGATGCACTTTAAGTTCAGAGTTGTGTGATACAATATGTAGTTTAATGGACAACAAACAGTATAGCAAAATCATGGAAGCAGTACATAGAGAACTGTTGATTAGATGCACTTTAAGTTCAGAGTTGTGTGATACAATATGTAGTTTAATGGACAACAAACAGTAGAACAAAATCATGGAAGCAGTATGTAGAGAACTGTTGATTAGATGCACTTTAAGTGCACGTTCTTGTTTCCTTACTTTTTAATCATGTCATTTTTATTTTTTTCTAGCCTGACACTGTAGCCCTTGTTTTTGGCTGACTCTATGATTGTGTGTTATTACTTGTATTTTACAAATTATTTTTTTGTTTCAGTAAAATTGACAGTTTTGTAATATTTGCAAAACTGCTTGAATTGTTTTATTTGTTGTAATAAATGTTGTTACTCTGTGCTTTAATTGTTTAATTTGTTGCAATAAATTTAATGTTGTGATTTCCTGTTTAAGGTGTTGTGCCAGCTATATTGTGAAATAGCCAAAATGTGATTAGTTCATCTAATATTAAATAAACAACCTTGTAGTCTAAAGTTGGAGTGAATTAGGAGAGTGTGGCCATAAAACAAATAAGGTGTATAATCCTCAGAAACTAAAGATTGTCAAAGCTTAGAAACAAACAGAATAGAAATGATTTGTCAAATCAGATTAAAAGTGGAACTCATGTGTATTTAAGATTTTTGTGAAAATTCCTCTAATGTTTCTTTTGTTTTGACATTTCAGTTCTCTCTGGCACTTTAGACAAAAAATGTTTGTAATAGATAACATATGTACAGATAGTGAAAAACAGAATTGATAGTTCAAGTCTCTGTTTATCAGATTTTAACAATTAAATGTAGCAAAAGTACATAAGAGTATAAAGACACAAGAAAGTTACCAAAGATAGAGAACTATATATAAATGACATGCAAAGAAAAAAGAGGTACACATTATCTATTAGATGACTTTGAGGAGTAAACAAAACTGTTATCATCTGTCTTGCATGTTGTGGAGAAACAATTCATCAGCATATCAAACTCATTTGGTGAACACTGTGACCTCAGGTTTGGCTGTTCTGTCCCATGATCTACAATTATTGTTCCTGTTGATTGTTTTCTTGCTGTTGTTCCATCACAGCCAAGCGCTACTGTCTCTTCCCTGGTCAGTGTTTGTGCACTGAATTTGCCCAGGCTTGTTTCTTGATTATATTAGAAGACAATTCTTCACTTGGTTTATTAGCTGTTCTTTGTTCTTGTATTTGGAACATTCTTCTCAGAAACATTTGTTGCCACATGTGATCTTTTGCATTGAGTGTCTATTATCTCTTATTCACATAGTTAATCTTAATGTAGTATGGGCTTATAAAGACAATGTAAGACTCCTGTTCTGAGCCAGGTACTGATTTAGTAATCTGGTTAAGATGAAGGATGTTTCATACACTACTAAAGGATTGAAATATTAAACTTCAGGTTACAACATTTGGAGATGTATGAGTCATTGCTTTTCTTCATTGTTTATGCCCTCCCTATCCCAACTCATTGAGTCAGGTACCCAATACTTTAAAGCTAGGATCTAACCCACATTCACTTTATCATTAAGCTAGCATGCTAACAAATAATCTTCAAACACTCTGAGTTTGTAGATAGTAGGTACATTTTTTTGCTCATTTATTTGGTTAATTGAGTTAACAAAACTATCAGGGTGAGTCGAGGAGAATCTTAAAATTGTAGATATCATTGTCTTGTATCAAATAACCAACATATGTAACAGGTGGAAAGAATATTTTGAAGACATTAAACGTGACACCAACTACCAATAATACAACAAAAACCACACAAGAATGCACAAACACTGAACCCAACATCATGAAAGATGAAATCGAAGAAGTAATCAAATATGCACCAAGAAATAAAACACCGGGGATAGATAACATGCTAGTTGAAATAATAGCAGCAGCAGGAGAAACAGGAGTTACATGGCTGCACAGAATATTCAATGCAGCATGACGCGAACAAAAAGGCCCAGGGGACTGGCACCAGGCAATAATTGTACCAATAAGGGAAAATAAAAGTAGCAAGAGAGAAGTATATTTCTTTTCAGTCATGTAGGAAAGTTATGCGCAAAAATTGTAGGGTAAAAGGCTGAGACCAATGATAGAACTACGGTTAAGCGATTCTCAAATGGGGTTCAGAAAAAACAGAGACAGAGTTCACCTTAAAACAGCTAGCAGAGAAGACGACAGAATACATTTAAAATGTGTACATAACTTTCATTGATCATGGAAAAGCATTTGACCGAGTAAACAGAGAACAATTGCAGGAGATATTAACAACATACAGAGTAAGCCAACATCTAACCAACCTAAGCTGCACAGTTGGAACAGTAGCAGGTTACACAGACTGTTTCAAAGTTAGATCAGGCGAGAGACAGGGGTGCGTACTATCCCCCCTACTATTTATTACCTGCATGGACTATATATGCAAGTTAGCCAACCCATAAGAGACAGAGGAGATTAACGAGCTTCTATTTGCAGACAGACTTAAGAGGAATGCACACAGAAATAAAGAGAATGACTAATAAAAATAAAAAAGCCACAGAAGGTGGATGCATTGCAGACAATAAAGGAAAAATGCTAACAGACAATAAAGATATTATAGATCATCATCATCAAGTACCGTGCCTACTGGCGTAGGTGATCATGTCTCTCCACAACTTTCGATCTCGGCAGCTATTTATCATTTCTGTTGTTGACCTTCTGCCAAGCCATTCTCTTAAGCTGTCTGTTATTTTTCTCTTTGCTTCCCTCTATCTCTTCGTCCCTCAATTTTTCCAGTTGTTACAATATATTCCAGTTGTTCTCTTCTCATATTATAGATAGATGGCAGGAATATATAACAGAACTATTTTATGATCAAAGGGACAAGAAACCAGTTATAAAATGTACATCAGGCTATAAAATCTTAAAATCTGAGGTGGAAAAAGCTATAAAAACAATGAAAAAGGGAAAAGCAGCAGTACCTGCATACAGATAGAGATGATACAGGCACTAGAAGATTTTGGCTTTGCAGTGATATGCAACGACATATACCACACAGGATATATACCAAATGAACTAAAAACATCAACTTTCATTGCATTGCCTAAAAAGAATGGTGCAGTTGACTTTAGAACAATAAGCCTAATGAGCCATGTTACAAAAATCTTGCTAAAAGTTATACAAGGAAGGATTCAGAATAAAATCAATACTGAATTAGATGAGCAGCAGTTTGGATTTAGGAAAAATAGCGGGACAAAAGAAGCCATATTCTGCATGAGAACATTAATCGAAAAGTACACAGAAGTAAACAAACCATTATATGCCTGCTTCATAGACTACGCCAAAGCTTTTGATAGAGTACACCACAAACAACTTATAGAATGCCTAAAAGAGATACATCTAGATGATAAGACATACGACTAATATGTAATCTATACTGGGAGCAAACAGCAATAATAAAATATAACAAAGAGAGAACTCTACACCCATTGATATAAAAAAGAGGAGTAAGACAGGGGTGCATCCTATCACCAAGCTTGTTCAATCTATATACTGAGCAAATCTTTAAAAATATCATAGAGATGCCATACCTACAAATTAATGGAAAGATAAATCAATAACCTAAGATATGCTGATGATACTGTACTACTAGCAGAAAATCCTAAATATCTACAATTACTTAATGAAATAAACATGATAAGCAAAAAATATGGACTAGATATGAATATCAAAAAGACTGAAACTATGATCATAAACAAAGGAATACTCAAAACCCACAAATGGATATAAAAATTGAAGGAATAGACCTGGAGACAGTTCAGAACTACAACTACCTTGGACATACTATAACCAGTGATGGAAAATGTAAAACTGAAATAAACAAAAGAATAGGAATGGCAAAAAGTAATTTTAATGCCATGAAGAACATACTAACACTAACATCAAAACAAATAACACCAGGGCTAAAACTAAGAATAGCAAAAGGTTACATCTTCTCAATATTCCTATATGGTGCAGAAACATGGACATTAGACAAGAAAACAGAGCAGAGAATTGAAGCCTTTGAAATGTGGATATATATAAGAATAGGTAGAATTGGATGGAAGGAAAAGAAAACAAATGACAAAGTCTTAAAACAAATAAAAATGAAAAGAGAACTACTAAACACAATTCAAACAAGACAAATGCGATTTTTGGGCCATGTTAAAAGACACAACAGCCTACTAAAAGTAATGGTAACAAATAATAATACATAAATATTATTATATGGGGAACTTCCGAGGCGATAATAGGGAATAATAGAACAAATAAGTATGTGTTAGCACTCGGAAAAATTAACAGACAAACAACAGAAAAAAACGAAGAACAATATATGGTCCGAAGTGGGATCGAACCCGTACTCCCTGGCACCGCGCCTTGCCACGAGAGGCCGAACGCTTGGCACACTGCCACTCAGCCAACTAAAAAATTGGCTATTGTAGTAGTGTCTTCCACGAAAGGCGCTCTCAATGACTATAGCATAGGGTAACGATCTCAGACCGGAAATAAATTGTATATTTGTACTTTCCTATTAATGCAAGTATCTCCCAGTAGGGCTGAATACTTGTGTTGTAGACAAACATTTATTGGACGAAACAGCACGAATAGTAGTTTCCAGTGGTTATATACTGGTAACAAATAATAATACATAAATATTATTATATGGGGAACTTCCGAGGCGATAATAGGGAATAATAGAACAAATAAGTATGTGTTAGCACTCGGAAAAATTAACAGACAAACAACAACAGAAAAAAACGAAGAACAATATATGTTCCGAAGTGGGATCGAACCCGTACTCCCTGGCACCGCGCCTTGCCACGAGAGGCCGAACGCTTGGCACACTGCCACTCAGCCAACTAAAAAATTGGCTATTGTAGTAGTGTCTTCCACGAAAGGCGCTCTCAATGACTATAGCATAGGGTAACGATCTCAGACCGGAAATAAATTGTATATTTGTACTTTCCTATTAATGCAAGTATCTCCCAGTAGGGCTGAATACTTGTGTTGTAGACAAACATTTATTGGACGAAACAGCACGAATAGTAGTTTCCAGTGGTTATATACTGGTAACAAATAATAATACATAAATATTATTATATGGGGAACTTCCGAGGCGATAATAGGGAATAATAGAACAAATAAGTATGTGTTAGCACTCGGAAAAATTAACAGACAAACAACAACAGAAAAAAACGAAGAACAATATATGGTCCGAAGTGGGATCGAACCCGTACTCCCTGGCACCGCGCCTTGCCACGAGAGGCCGAACGCTTGGCACACTGCCACTCAGCCAACTAAAAAATTGGCTATTGTAGTAGTGTCTTCCACGAAAGGCGCTCTCAATGACTATAGCATAGGGTAACGATCTCAGACCGGAAATAAATTGTATATTTGTACTTTCCTATTAATGCAAGTATCTCCCAGTAGGGCTGAATACTTGTGTTGTAGACAAACATTTATTGGACGAAACAGCACGAATAGTAGTTTCCAGTGGTTATATACTGGTAACAAATAATAATACATAAATATTATTATATGGGGAACTTCCGAGGTGATAATAGGGAATAATAGAACAAATAAGTATGTGTTAGCACTCGGAAAAATTAACAGACAAACAACAACAGAAAAAAACGAAGAACAATATATGGTCCGAAGTGGGATCGAACCCGTACTCCCTGGCACCGCGCCTTGCCACGAGAGGCCGAACGCTTGGCACACTGCCACTCAGCCAACTAAAAAATTGGCTATTGTAGTAGTGTCTTCCACGAAAGGCGCTCTCAATGACTATAGCATAGGGTAACGATCTCAGACCGGAAATAAATTGTATATTTGTACTTTCCTATTAATGCAAGTATCTTCCAGTAGGGCTGAATACTTGTGTTGTAGACAAACATTTATTGGACGAAACAGCACGAATAGTAGTTTCCAGTGGTTATATACTGGTAACAAATAATAATACATAAATATTATTATATGGGGAACTTCCGAGGCGATAATAGGGAATAATAGAACAAATAAGTATGTGTTAGCACTCGGAAAAATTAACAGACAAACAACAACAGAAAAAAACGAAGAACAATATATGGTCCGAAGTGGGATCGAACCCGTACTCCCTGGCACCGCGCCTTGCCACGAGAGGCCGAACGCTTGGCACACTGCCACTCAGCCAACTAAAAAATTGGCTATTGTAGTAGTGTCTTCCACGAAAGGCGCTCTCAATGACTATAGCATAGGGTAACGATCTCAGACCGGAAATAAATTGTATATTTGTACTTTCCTATTAATGCAAGTATCTCCCAGTAGGGCTGAATACTTGTGTTGTAGACAAACATTTATTGGACGAAACAGCACGAATAGTAGTTTCCAGTGGTTATATACTGGTAACAAATAATAATACATAAATATTATTATATGGGGAACTTCCGAGGCGATAATAGGGAATAATAGAACAAATAAGTATGTGTTAGCACTCGGAAAAATTAACAGACAAACAACAACAGAAAAAAACGAAGAACAATATATGGTCCGAAGTGGGATCGAACCCGTACTCCCTGGCACCGCGCCTTGCCACGAGAGGCCGAACGCTTGGCACACTGCCACTCAGCCAACTAAAAAATTGGCTATTGTAGTAGTGTCTTCCACGAAAGGCGCTCTCAATGACTATAGCATAGGGTAACGATCTCAGACCGGAAATAAATTGTATATTTGTACTTTCCTATTAATGCAAGTATCTCCCAGTAGGGCTGAATACTTGTGTTGTAGACAAACATTTATTGGACGAAACAGCACGAATAGTAGTTTCCAGTGGTTATATACTGGTAACAAATAATAATACATAAATATTATTATATGGGGAACTTCCGAGGCGATAATAGGGAATAATAGAACAAATAAGTATGTGTTAGCACTCGGAAAAATTAACAGACAAACAACAACAGAAAAAAACGAAGAACAATATATGGTCCGAAGCGTTTGGCCTCTCGTGGCAAGGCGCGGTGCCAGGGAGTACGGGTTCGATCCCACTTCGGACCATATATTGTTCTTCGTTTTTTTCTGTTGTTGTTTGTCTGTTAATTTTTCCGAGTGCTAACACATACTTATTTGTTCTATTATTCCCTATTATCGCCTCGGAAGTTCCCCATATAATAATATTTATGTATTATTATTTGTTACCAGTATATAACCACTGGAAACTACTATTCGTGCTGTTTCGTCCAATAAATGTTTGTCTACAACACAAGTATTCAGCCCTACTGGGAGATACTTGCATTAATAGGAAAGTACAAATATACAATTTATTTCCGGTCTGAGATCGTTACCCTATGCTATAGTCATTGAGAGCGCCTTTCGTGGAAGACACTACTACAATAGCCAATTTTTTAGTTGGCTGAGTGGCAGTGTGCCAAGCGTTCGGCCTCTCGTGGCAAGGCGCGGTGCCAGGGAGTACGGGTTCGATCCCACTTCGGACCATATATTGTTCTTCGTTTTTTTCTGTTGTTGTTTGTCTGTTAATTTTTCCGAGTGCTAACACATACTTATTTGTTCTATTATTCCCTATTATCGCCTCGGAAGTTCCCCATATAATAATATTTATGTATTATTATTTGTTACCAGTATATAACCACTGGAAACTACTATTCGTGCTGTTTCGTCCAATAAATGTTTGTCTACAACACAAGTATTCAGCCCTACTGGGAGATACTTGCATTAATAGGAAAGTACAAATATACAATTTATTTCCGGTCTGAGATCGTTACCCTATGCTATAGTCATTGAGAGCGCCTTTCGTGGAAGACACTACTACAATAGCCAATTTTTTAGTTGGCTGAGTGGCAGTGTGCCAAGCGTTCGGCCTCTCGTGGCAAGGCGCGGTGCCAGGGAGTACGGGTTCGATCCCACTTCGGACCATATATTGTTCTTCGTTTTTTCTGTTGTTGTTTGTCTGTTAATTTTTCCGAGTGCTAACACATACTTATTTGTTCTATTATTCCCTATTATCGCCTCGGAAGTTCCCCATATAATAATATTTATGTATTATTATTTGTTACCAGTATATAACCACTGGAAACTACTATTCGTGCTGTTTCGTCCAATAAATGTTTGTCTATAACACAAGTATTCAGCCCTACTGGGAGATACTTGCATTAATAGGAAAGTACAAATATACAATTTATTTCCGGTCTGAGATCGTTACCCTATGCTATAGTCATTGAGAGCGCCTTTCGTGGAAGACACTACTACAATAGCCAATTTTTTAGTTGGCTGAGTGGCAGTGTGCCAAGCGTTCGGCCTCTCGTGGCAAGGCGCGGTGCCAGGGAGTACGGGTTCGATCCCACTTCGGACCATATATTGTTCTTCGTTTTTTTCTGTTGTTGTTTGTCTGTTAATTTTTCCGAGTGCTAACACATACTTATTTGTTCTATTATTCCCTATTATCGCCTCGGAAGTTCCCCATATAATAATATTTATGTATTATTATTTGTTACCAGTATATAACCACTGGAAACTACTATTCGTGCTGTTTCGTCCAATAAATGTTTGTCTACAACACAAGTATTCAGCCCTACTGGAAGATACTTGCATTAATAGGAAAGTACAAATATACAATTTATTTCCGGTCTGAGATCGTTACCCTATGCTATAGTCATTGAGAGCGCCTTTCGTGGAAGACACTACTACAATAGCCAATTTTTTAGTTGGCTGAGTGGCAGTGTGCCAAGCGTTCGGCCTCTCGTGGCAAGGCGCGGTGCCAGGGAGTACGGGTTCGATCCCACTTCGGACCATATATTGTTCTTCGTTTTTTTCTGTTGTTGTTTGTCTGTTAATTTTTCCGAGTGCTAACACATACTTATTTGTTCTATTATTCCCTATTATCGCCTCGGAAGTTCCCCATATAATAATATTTATGTATTATTATTTGTTACCAGTATATAACCACTGGAAACTACTATTCGTGCTGTTTCGTCCAATAAATGTTTGTCTACAACACAAGTATTCAGCCCTACTGGGAGATACTTGCATTAATAGGAAAGTACAAATATACAATTTATTTCCGGTCTGAGATCGTTACCCTATGCTATAGTCATTGAGAGCGCCTTTCGTGGAAGACACTACTACAATAGCCAATTTTTTAGTTGGCTGAGTGGCAGTGTGCCAAGCGTTCGGCCTCTCGTGGCAAGGCGCGGTGCCAGGGAGTACGGGTTCGATCCCACTTCGGACCATATATTGTTCTTCGTTTTTTTCTGTTGTTGTTTGTCTGTTAATTTTTCCGAGTGCTAACACATACTTATTTGTTCTATTATTCCTTACTAAAAGTAATCCTGGAGGGGAAAATACAAGGTAAAAGAGGCAGAGGCAGACCAAGAATAACATGGACGAGCAACATCAAAAGATGGATAAATCAGCCTATGACAACCTGCACCATCAAAGCAAAAGACAGAGTAGAATGACGCTCCATGGTAGCCAACCTTCGTTGCGGAGACAGCACTCGATGATGATGATGATTTGCAGATGATCAGGCACTAATACATGAAAAAATAGAAACCCACAAGAACACTTAAATAGATTCAACAGCATAGGCACAAAATACAACATGAAAATCAACAAAACAAGTAATGAATATCGCAACAGAGAAACAGAACATCAACATAACTATAGATGGCAAGAAACTAAAACAAGCTAGAGGAATTCAAATATCTAGGAAGTCTAGTGACAAATGACAATTCACAAACAATAGAAATAGATGCAACAAAACTTGTCAAATCATTGGGCAGCTATCACCACTATTGTCCATCAAGGAAATAACTCTAGAGGCAAAACAAGCACTGTACAATACAATCTTCATCCCAGCATTGAGCTACCAATACCAGTCCTGGACTCAAGATGCAAGAACAATTAAGAAAAATAACCTCTACTGAGATGAAATATGTTAAATGAATGACAGGAAACAGCCTGAGAGACTAGATCAGAAATGAAGAACTGAGAAAAAGGCTAAGGATAATTCCCACCATAGAATATATAAAGAAACAACAGATAAAATAGTTTCGCCGCGTGACAAGTCAGAATGATCAAAACACAACACTTCGAGCCTTCAATAAATGTTGCAAGAACAACAGACCCAAGGACAGACCACGAAAAGATGGATTGACAGAGTATTAGAAACACTAGGAAATATAACATCAACAGAGGCGAACAGAAAAGCAAAAAACCACAAATATATCACCCCTCAACATTGAAAAGCAAGTGAGGAAGGAAAGAAGAAGAAGATATGACTTGTAATTTGACTGTTTTGTTACCAATGAGAATAAGAATATTCTGCAGATTGAAGCACAGTGTAGATAAGTGACATGCCATCAGTGTAGAAGTGTAAAGACCGCTACCCCCCTAGAGACATACACCAAAGGAGGTCATTGTTCTCTATCATTTGTTTATTTATTTTGGGTGGTGAGGATGTGAAACCTTACTGTAATTCATTGATGAAGTTTCCATCTGGTGCATGTCTGTTGCTGCAGAATCAAGTGAAGCAGGAGGCTCACACTTCTCAGCTAAGTCAGGCACCCCAAGTAATGATGTCATCATTCTTTGCAGGATTTTAAGGCTTAGTGGTGACAAGTTTCCAAGTTACCAGGAAAGATACAGCAGCATTTGTAAAAGTTAATCATTGCTCAACTTGCTACATCATCCATGGTCTGCTTCCATTTCACAAAATGTCTGCAAGGTGGGTGTCAAGACATCTGAGTCTGGAATTGATAAAATAGTGACTTCCCAAAGAGGAGCTGAAAAGAAAGACTTCTAGGTTTAATAAAGAAGATCAACATGTGTGGCTGCATTCATGACCAAAATATATTTATTGCTAGAGGAAGCTACACACTTTGTAGCTATGCCTGTAAAAAGCTTTTGCTGTGGTTAGGAGCAGGAGTTGATAAATATTGCTAGCAAGTACTGTTACTGAAGATGAAACCTGGCCCACAAGTCAAAAACTAAGAGAGCAAGCAAAGAGTAATACCATCCATTCTCTCAAAATTCAGAGAAGTTCCTCACACAGACATCTGATGGAAGAATATGCCAACTCATTCATGGATGAATATGGTATAATTGTGGAGTACTACCCGCTTAGGGTTCAAAATGATAAAGATATGATGCAACCCATCTTTGTCTATGGGGTAAGGAAAATAGTTCTTCTGTGTTAGTCTTGACATATGATGTTTTACATAAGTGAATCCTGGACATTAAGACAACAGACAGGAAAATTATTGGAGGTCACAGAAATATGTGTTTACAGATGAATATTGAGAGTAGACAGCTAAAAGAGTAGTCAGGACATTCAGAGAGCATCAAAACAAAGAGGAAACTTGTTCTCAATACCAGGAGAAAATAATGATTATTTTGTTTTGTCTTTTAATGAGAAATGAACAGCTGAAAAAAAGAGAGGGAAAAAATTATACAAAGAGAGAAGGTATCAGAGAGTAAGAGACTGGTTTGGTAGAATCATAAACAGAAATGATAAACAGCTGTAGAGATTAAAGTTTGTGGAGAGACCTCACCTACATCAGGCATGGTGGTTGCACACACAAGCAAAATAAAGATTTATTGTGCCTAAACCATGTACTTTGTAATCCCTAGAGCATTTATTGAGTGAATTGAAGACTATAGGGAAATGATCATTTTGTGTACCAGTTTTCACATATTTCAAGGCCTGACAATTAAGTATAAGACTGATTTTATTATGGCCAAGACAAAAATGACGTAAAGTATGAAATCCAATGAGGCATCCTTCATCTATGATCTGACAACTTTTCATCGCCGCCTGATAAGCAGACAACAAACAAGCCACCATTTTGTTGGCCTAGTTAAAGGTGCATTGTTATGTAATCAGCTTGAAGCAAAAAGCTCAAATTAAATTCTGTTAAAAAATTAAGTTGAATTGATGTGACAAGTTTATGGGGAGAATTGTTTATCTCATGTACAGATATTCAGGTGGTATTCATGAATCAAAAGTGGTGTGGAAGCGATTACAAATGCTACAAGACTTGGACACCCAATTTCTGTTCTTAATGAGAAATTCATTGCAAAAATCAGAGAACTGATACAAGAAGATCGTTGTTTGACTGGGAGGATAATGGCAGATGAATTTGATGTTAACTGAGATACCATTCATACAAATTTTAGTGGAAGATTTGGGCCAGAAAAAAGTTGCTTGCTGGTTTGTCTGATGACCTAAAACATCAGTGTGTTGAGTACGCAAATGACATCAAAACATGTCACAAAAATAAACATTTCTTAAATTTGATTGTTGCAGAGGATGAAACATAGATTTTCCGCTATGAACCCACAAATAAACACCGGAAATCATCACTGGAAGTCATCATCACCAAAAGGCAAACAAATTTGTTTTCAAAAGTTGAAGGTGAAGACAATGTTGGTGAGCTTCTATGCCAGCAAAGGTGTTGTTCACAAAGAATTTATTCCAGAGAGACATACTGTCACTGCCAAAGTATATTTCAGTTTTTTGAAACACCTATTGTAAAGGATTTTCCTAATCAAACCTGAGTATTCAACAGCTGGCTGATTTTTCCTTCTTCGTGATAATGCACTAGTTCAATGGGCGTAATTGTACACAAATTTTTGACTTGAAAAGAAGTTTGTGTTCTCAACCACCCATCCTGTTCCCCAGATTTGTCTCCCTGTAATTATTTTATATTCCCCAAATTAAAGTTACGATTCAAGGACATTCTTTGACGAAACTGATGACATCCAGAGGGTTGTAACCTCAACTTTAAGAGGGCCAAACCAACAGAACTGCAGAGGTCATTCAGTGTCTGTTAGATCTATTCACTTACTGTATCAATGAACAAGGGGCTTACTTTGAATAAAATACAGATTACATCTTCAACTGTTGTTTATTTTATTTTTGATAGAATTAGTCTCATTTACTTAAATTATCGGACACTGTATAACCTTGCATGATGTAATTAAAGGCTATAGACAAAGTAGTTTGGCAGCAATTTTCTTTCTAGATTCTAAGTGATATATATATATATATATATATATATATCTCACTGGCTTGCAAAATCAATAGAAACCCTCACTTATTTCCTTATCTGCTGTGTGACCCTTATATACATCACTACCAGAGCTAGTTATCAGTGCTCAATACATTAATTATTTGAGTTTGTTGTGGATTTATTATTTTTCTTCCAACTAATTCCTAAATCCTTAATTCATCTTCAGCATTGGTGTCTTATATCTATGTTGTTATTAATTTTTTCATCTTCACTCCATTTACTTGCACATAAGAGGAAATTGTTGTTTCTGGCTATTGGTTTGCTTCTTGTTAATTGTCTGTCCTGTACATGTATTATATAGCTAGATATTTTGGAACCTGTTTCTCTCTTTAGTTATATTTTTGAAATCATATTCCTATATTTAGAGTATCCTTATATTTAGATTATCAAGAGTACCCTTCAAAATATTTTCATAACACAAGTATTTTGTATTCATATATATGCAAACACACACACACTTTAAAAAAAAAGAGTTTGCTGAAGCTCTATCATTGGTCACATAGAATGAGAAAATCTAGATGCACTAGGTCCCTAAAGCTCTACCATTGGTCACATAGAATGAGAAAATCTAGATGCACTAGGTCCCTGAAGCTCTACCATTGGTCACATAGAATGAAAAAATCTAGATGCACTAGGTCCCTAAAGCTCTACCATTGGTCACATAGAATGAGAAAATCTAGATGCACTAGGTCCCTAAAGCTCTATCATTGGTCACATAGAATGAGAAAATCTAGACGCACTAGGTCCCTAAAGCTCTACCATAAAAAAAAAAACTTTCTTTATGACACATAGTAACATTGCTGGAGTATATCGGGGGGCTCACGATAGAACCAGAGGGATAAAGGCTGCTTGGTCAAGCAGACATCATGACTCAGGATTTTTACCCCCCCCCCCCCCCCCCCGACCGATGGAAAAAATCCTTTCTGTCTAGTACAGGTTTAGAACACCTTGGGCCGAATTTTCAACCAGTGAAACGGTGGTTTTAGCCGTATGGCCACGCGCACCTCAAAATCTAGATGTACTAGGCCCCTGAAACTCTATCATTAGTCTCGTAAAATGAGAAAATCTTGATGTACTAGGCCCCTGAAACTCTATCATTAGTCGTGTAAAATGAGAAAATCTTGATGTACTAGGCCCCTGAAACTCTATCATTGGTCGTGTAAAATGAGAAAATCTAGATGTACTAGGCCCCTGAAACTCTATCATTAGTCGTGTAAAATGAGAAAATCTAGATGTACTAGGCCCCTGAAACTCTATCATTGGTCGTGTAAAATGAGAAAATCTAGATGTACTAGGCTCCTGAAGCTCTATCATTGGTCGTGTAAAATGAGAAAATCTAGATGTACTAAGCTCCTGAAGCTCTATCATTGGTCGTGTAAAATGAGAAAATCTAGATGTACTAGGCTCCTGCGGCTCTATCATTGGTCGTGTAAAATGAGAAAAATCTAGATGTACTAGGCTCCTGAAGCTCTAGTATACTTAATTTGTGAAGTGAAGGATGAAAGGAACAATTAAAGTTTGTTTATTGGTTATCTATCCTCTTCTTCAAAACCACTTCTTTAAAGTTTACATTTTCAGCTACTCTAAAAGGCTTTACAATAAAAAGATCACTGTTAATTTTCCTGTCTTCAAATAGCCCAACATATGAGGATCAGTGTCTTTGATAAAGATAAACATAGGTGACACAATTGTTTTGTAGGTTCAGTAAATCTTGAGGTGAAAAGAGCTTTGTCTTTAGTATAGGTATGAGGAAGAGAACAAGGGACATGGTAGGTGCTTGTGAAAATACACAGTCAGCATCCAGAAGATGTCAATCACTGGATACAGTAACTAATATTATTATATATTATTACAAATTTTATCCTGATACCAATTAGTAATTATAATTAACAGTATCACAAAATATGAATCCAGCAACATAAGAAAACAACACACATCGTACTAGCATCAAATGCTTTCAACAAACTGACGAGTCGACATCAGGAGATCCAAAGTTCTCAGTAAACAAATAAAACTTAAACAGTTCAACTCCTGTGTGATACCAGTGCTAATATCTGGATGTGAAAGTAGAAAATCCACCCAGACTTTAGAAAGGAAATTTAAATTCAGTTCCTAGTCTCTAGGGACTTCATCAGAGATAAAAGCTGGCGAACGAAAAAAAATGCCTTTGAAAATATATGTCTTCGTAGGATCTTAAACATAAGGTGGAACGAATATATTTCAATCGAATCATATAAAAGATGAATCAAAGCAAGAATATGTGTCAAGCTTTATAAAAAAAAGGAGTTAGAAATACATTGGTAATGTGCTGAGAATGAATGAAGAAAGACTTCCCCATCAGGCATTCATATGGAAACCAACTGGTACAATAAAACAAGAATACCCAGAGAATCACTACGCAGAACAATTAATAGGGAAGGCTCAACCATGGGGCTAAGAAACAGCCAACACTGAATTAGCAGCAGATCATCAATCGTGGAGAACTAGACTTCCACCCTATATGCTGTCTTTGGCCCGAGAGGAAAATGAATGAACCCTAGTTTAAAATGACTTTATAATTACAGAATTATATTGTATTCTCAGTGTTACAAATCATACAAGTTTATTGGAACGTGTCTAACTGGAAAAAGTTGTCTGTGTGGGTGTAAATATATATATATATAATATACTTATTAGTAATATTAGCAATGCATTCATTATTTATTACCGTGCAGCAGTATTTTGTTTCCAGAATATTGCTTAATATAATATTAGATCTTTGTGACTGATAGTAAAATATGTAAAGAAACCAAGGGCATAAAGAATTAGATTTATTTTATAAATCATCAGTGTCTCCCATAGCTTTTTTCAGTATTTGATGTTTAATTATTACAAATTGTTATCTATTGCATTTCAAAATCTTAAAGATAGGCTTCTTTACCAGGATTTCATTTGTTATGTCTTTTCAGAAAGTACCAAAATAAGTCTTGTCTATTTTTTCCCCCTATATTTGTTCTGTGCATTAGTAAGAAATGTTTAAAGAATTAACACAGGGCATCAAAAACAAAGAGACCTGCAAGAAATTATTTGTAACAATATGCTCCTGAAAAAAAAAATTGTCATAATAAAGAAATACTAATGAAGCCAATAAAAGACAGCATCAGAATGCAGGCTAAATTAGAACCCAGTGCATAGCACATGCAGCACAAAGATGTACATACCATCTGTGTACAAATATGTCAACAATGCTGCTGAATGTGTAACTTTAAGAGAGGGATCAATATCACCAGCACAGGAAATGTAATGAAGATGGACGGCACAGATGCTGCGCTGATGACAGATTTAAACTCTGTGACTACCAACTTGCTGACACAGAATTAGCTGACATTGCAATATACTTTTTTTTAATAAGAGAAGGGCTTCAGTACCAATAATATAAATGTTAAAAAAAAATACCAACAATATGTTTAATAAATACCAACAATATGTTTAATAAATACCAACAATATGTTTAATAAATACCAACAATATGTTTAATAAATACCAAACAATATGTTTAATAAATACCAAACAAATGATTAAAAATACTAAAAAATAGTAAGTTTCTGGAGGAGGAAATTGTACCAATTGATGTCGGGTGAAGGCAAAGAAGTGCACATAAATGCTTACAAATGTGAAGCAACTGATGTAGCACCCTGCCACTAGACCAGTGTTCAACTACCAAAATAATGCAGCCACTAGACCAGTGTTCAACTAACTCTACCAAATTAGTACTAAAATAATGCAGCCACTAGACCAGTGTTCAACTATCAAAATAATGCAGCCACTAGAGACCAGTGTTCAACTATCAAAATAATGCAGCCACTAGAGACCAGTGTTCAACTACCAAAATAATGCTGCCACTAGAGACCAGTGTTCAACTACCAAAACAATGCAGCCACTAGAGACCAGTGTTCAACTACCAAAATAATGCAGCCACTAGACCAGTGTTCAACTACCAAAATAATGCAGCCACTAGACCAGTGTTCAACTACCAAAATAATGCTGCCACTAGAGACCAGTGTTCAACTACCAAAATAATGCAGCCACTAGACCAGTGTTCAACTACCAAAATAATGCTGCCACTAGAGACCAGTGTTCAACTACCAAAATAATGCTGCCACTAGACCAGTGTTCAACTACCAAAATAATGCTGCCACTAGAGACCAGTGTTCAACTACCAAAATAATGCAGCCACTAGACCAGTGTTCAACTACCAAAATAATGCAGCCACTAGACCAGTGTTCAACTACCAAAATAATGCTGCCACTAGAGACCAGTGTTCAACTAACTCATTCAAGTTAGTACTAAAATAATGCTGCCACTAGAGACCAGTGTTGAACTAACTGTACCAAGTTAGTACTAAAATAATGCTGCACTAGAGACCAGTGTTGAACTAACTGTACCAAGTTAGTACTAAAATAATGCTGCCACTAGAGACCAGTGTTGAACTAACTGTACCAAGTTAGTACTAAAATAATGCTGCACTAGAGACCAGTGTTGAACTAACTGTACCAAGTTAGTACTAAAATAATGCTGCCACTAGAGACCAGTGTTGAACTAACTGTACCAAGTTAGTACTAAAATAATGCTGCCACTAGAGACCAGTGTTGAACTAACTGTACCAAGTTAGTACTAAAATAATGCTGCCACTAGAGACCAGTGTTCAACTAACGCATTCAAGTTAGTACTAAAATAATGCTGCCACTAGAGACCAGTGTTGAACTAACTGTACCAAGTTAGTACTAAAATAATGCTGCCACTAGAGACCAGTGTTGAACTAACTGTACCAAGTTAGTACTAAAATAATGCTGCCACTAGAGACCAGTGTTCAACTAACTCATTCAAGTTAGTACTAAAATAATGCTGCCATTTATATAGCATTAATAACCTTGATAAGGAGTACATCCCATTAAGATAAATTAATGGAATATTCAATAGCATACAAACTAGTAAGGCAAATCTAGTATTGGAGCAGCTAGTACCTCTCCTACAACAATATTATCAGCACAAATAAATATCATATATAAATCTTATTTGTTGTGATGCTTGACCAAACATGGTCACTCACAACAAGTTGAAACTGAAAGTCTCTATCACCACAGAAATTTGATGTTTAAGAAAAGCTGTAGGAATGACCAGAAGATACAAAATCAGAAAAGAGATAATATAAGAGAAAGGGTTTCCAAAGAACCAATTTTAAATTACAAAGACAACAAATAAAATGGTTTGCCCATCTTAAAAGGATTCTAGCAATGGCTGAATATACGAGGCATACACAAAAAATAGGAGAAGGATGCAGAGTTCAAGGCAGACCAAGACTATGTTGAAGTGACATCAGAGAAAGTCAATAACAGTATCAATTGTCAGTGACTGAGGTGGCCAGCAGAGCAAGAACCAGAACTTTGTAACTCTCTCGACTCCTGAGTGGTAAACAAGGAAAAGAAAGAATTAAAAAAACACAAACTGTTATGTATGAAATGCTATACAGAACAATTACTAGGGAAGGCTTAGCCTTGGGGTTAAGAAACAACCAAGACCCATACGAACTAGCAACAAATCATGAACTATGACTTTTACCCTATCTACTGTCTTCACCCAAGAGGAAAATGAAGATGGTGATAATTATGTATGAAGCAAACCAATCAAGAACTCTCCATTTTCCCTTGACTCACATAAGAGCATAAGAGAACGAGAAGAAAAAGAGACAACTTATCTCAAGCTATGCAACTATATCAAGAGCAATCAATGAATTGATATATAGACACGATTACTGTTTGGTTTTTTTCTTCTGTAAGGCATAGACTACATTCACAGGCTGCAATGCTCATCTTTTGGTAAATAACAAGAACAATGAATAAACTTAGCCATTACTCATTGATGAAACTATTAGTGAATACAAGGCCATGCAACAAACAATTTCATATATAATCAGCAAGGGAAGTAGACATATGTTGCCCATGTGATGAAAAGAAAGAACTAAAGTATCGCAAAATGAATCTTTCACTGGGAAACATCATAAAAGAAAAAGGGGCAGACTCTGAGGACACCATGAGGAGCACAGACAAGATAGTGGGCATAAACTTGCTTTTTGAGATTGAAAAGCTCACTCATAAGGGATACATATGGCGTTGTACACACAGAGCTATGTGGGATGTTATAGGTTGTACACACAGAGCTATGTGGGATGTTATAGGATACATATGGCATTGTACACACAGAGCTATGTGGGATGTTATAGGTTGTACACACAGAGCTATGTGGGATGTTATAGGATACAGGAAGATTGTCAGATGTAAGAGCACAATAAATAAAACTCAAATTTGAGTCAAACAAGGTTATTACAAAAATCAAGTGTGAAATGATCACTCAGGAAAGCAATTGAAAAGACCAGGTAACCTGTAAATGAGTACTGACTAACAGTTTTAGAAATGATAGAACACAGAAAGACCACTGCCCACAGCAGTTTTATGCTGTGAGGTTTCTAAAACTTTGCAACTCTACTACATTATATGAGTGGGGCTGCCTTAACTTCACTTTTATTGCCAGTGTGGTGTGAAAGACAATCATGTTTATGTAACAATGACCACTGATGATCTATGATCATTCAATAAAGTAGGTTGCTGTCACATTTCACTTATGGTGAGAATTTTCCAAACCATTGTCATTTCGAGCCGAAGTCTCAAAAACAGAAACCTTGCGTGCCAAAATGGCACATATTGCAGAGATCACTGTTTCTAAAAGGTCTAATAGGTCTTATGGTGAGAATTTTACTTGTTGAAATTTAGTCCAGACAACAGCATAAAACACTCATGCGCTGCCGGAGCCCAAAAGGGGGGTAAAAAATTGTAGCGCTGTTCCTTACCAGGCATGTTCATAACAGGTGACTAAGAGGATTGGGCATAGGACTGGCTATCCTGTACTGTAAAAAAATAAGCAGCAAAAAATTCACAAACATGAAGAAGTCAAAGAAAAGAAAAAAAGTTAATCCACCATCCAGGAAAGATAAGGGCTCTTTGTCTAAGAGATGTATGATGCAATCCGGAGAAAGCCATAAGGAGTCCAGGTCGCCGATTAACCCTTTGTCTACCAGGAAATCCTCCCGAATTGCCACCTGGAATGTACATAATCTAAATGAACAAGGAAAAACTGCACAAGTAGTAGCCGAAATGACAAACTACAAAATAGATTCTAGGAATGTGCTAAAAAATAAAGGAGTCAGTCTTAATAGTAAAAATACAGAAGTAATGGTAACAACAAAGAAAAAGACATCACCACAATGTACAATAGAAATAAGTGGAACAACATTAAAACAGGTGAATGAATTTAAATATCTGGGAACAATGTTAACCTCAGATGGTAGATGTACAATAGAGGTGAGATGCAGAATGGCTCAGGCAAAAGCAGCTTTCCAAAAAATGAGAAAGATATCGTGCAATCCATTTTGACAATAGAAACAAGAAATATTGTTCTTAAATGTTATGTAGAACCAGTCTTAACATATTGATATGAATCATGGACAATAAGACAACAGACATGAAAATCACTGGAGGCTCTAGAAATGTGGCTTTACAGAAGAATGATGAGAATACCATGGACAGCTAAGAAGAGTAATGAAAACTTTCTGAAAAAGGCCAAAGCAAAGAGAAAGCAAATTTCCAATATTAGGAAGAAACAATCATAATTTTTTAATAATGGAATATATTGTGACAACTGGGAAAATTGAGGGATGAAGAGATAGAGGAAAGTAAAGAGAAAAATACCAGACAGCTTAAGATAATGACTTAGCAGAAGGTCAACAACAGAAATTATAAATAGCCGTTGAGATTCAAAGTTGTGGAGAAACATGGTCACCTATGCCAGCAGGCATGGTACTTGATGATGACGATTAATGTGTGAAATAAGATGGTTAGAAGCAGAAAGGATAAAATTAAACATAGGATGGATGATTTTATTATCATGGCATAATGAACCTGGAGCACAACATAGTGAAGGGGTAGCTATAATGTTATCAAGGGAAGCACAGAAAACACTGATAGAATGGGAAGCAGTAGGGTCAAGACTAATTAGAGCGACATTTAAAAAAAACAAAATAAAAATACACATCCAGTGCTATGTGCAAGGAGGATTTAGTTAAAGATGAATTCTATAAACAGTTGCAATGTAAGATAGATGGAAGACGAGCCAAAGTTATTATAATCTTGATGGGAGATCTAAACGCAAAAGTAGGATCGGACAACAGAGGTTTTGAAGAGATCATGGGAAAACATGGACTTGGAGAAATGAATGAGAATGGAGAGATATAAGAGAACTTAATCACATGAGCCTAGGAGGAATAATATTTTGACATAAAAGAATGCATAAAGCTACATGGGTGTCACCAGATCATAGAACGGAGAATCAAACTGACCACATATATATTAATAAAAAGTTTAAGTCATCTTTACATGATGTAAAAGTATATAGAGGAGCAGGTGTGGCTTTAGATCATCAGCTTCTGCTAGCCAAACTGAAACTGAAAAGATATACTACAACACTTAAGGGTAAACAGTTTTTCAATGTAGGGTTTCTTAAAGAGCAAGGAATTAAAGATAAATAGAAAACACTTTTTTACTCTATCATGGTTTGAACCCATGGCCACCTGACCTGGAGAACATCAATAATTTTGGTTAATTTATCCATTTGCTCTCTGTATTCCTTTCTTCTGGTTCCTGCAAAAATAGTTCATTTTATCAATTGAGCAAAAATGAATGTAATGATTCTGGCAATTTTGCTTGTTTGCCACTTTTAGGGAAACTATCTCAAACCAGAAAATTAAAGGAGAGTTGAATATAAGACTGACAGCCACATTTCTGAAGAAGACCAGGAAACTAGAGTAATGAAAGATTATTTCCAAATCTGCAGATCAAGAAGGACTTCACCTGGTGCAGGCCTGAGAAATTAGCTTAGGACAGATCTTTCTAATGGTGGCATTCATCATCATCATCGTGTGCCCTCTCCACAACGAAGGTTGGCTACCTTGGATCGCCATTCTACTCTGTTTCTTGCTTTGATGGTGCAGGCTGACATAGATTGACTTGTCCATCTTTTGATGTTACTCGTCCATGTTAGTCTTGGTCTGCCTCTGCCTCTTTTGCCTTGTATTTTTCCTTCCAATATTACTTTTAGTAGGCTGTTGTGTCTTTTAACGTGTGCCAAAAATGTCATTTGTCTTGTCTTAATTGTATTTAATAGTTCTCTTTTCATTTTTAATTGTTTTAAAACTTCATTGTTTGTTTTCTTTTCTTTCCATCCAATTCTACCTATTCTTCTGTAAATCCACATTTCAAAGGCTTCAATTTTCTGTTCTGTTTTCTTGTCTAATGTCCATGTTTCTGCACCATACAGGAATATTGAGAAGATGTAACATTTTGCCATTCTTAGTTTCAGCCCTGCTGATATTTGTTTTGTTGTTAGTATATTTTTCATGGCATTAAAATTACTTTTTGCCATACCTATTCTTTTGTTTATTTCAGTTTTGCATTTTCCATCATTGGTTATAGTATGTTCTAGGTAGTTGTAACTCTGGACTGTCTCCAGATGTATTCCTTCAACTGTGATATTTATTTGTAGGTCTTGAGAATTTTCTTTGTTTATGATCATAGTTTTAGTCTTTTTGATATTCATTTCTAGTCCATATTTTTTGCTTGTTGTGTTTATCACATTAAGTAATTGTTGTGGCATTGTGGCATGTAAATGGTGGCATTATATAGCACACACAAAATTTACTAGCTTGTCCCTTTTGGAACTTAACTCTCCTGGCAGCTACTCTGATGTTTTCTCTCTGCTGTGCAAGATGTCCAGCTTCAGCTGCAGTCATTCACAGATTCTGATATCTTTGCACCCATCATCTTCTAGGTCTTCCTCTCTGATATCTTTGCACCCATCATCTTCTAGGTCTTCCTCTCTGATATCTTTGCACCCATCATCTTCTAGGTCTTCCTCTCTGATATCTTTGCACCCATCATCTTCTAGGTCTTCCTCCCTGAATTTTTTGCACCCATCATCTTCAAGGTCTTCCTCCCTGAATTTTTTGCACCCATCATCTTCTAGGTCTTCCTCCCTGAATTTTTTGCACCCATCATCTTCTAGGTCTTCCTCTCTGATATCTTTTTACCCATCATCTTCTAGGTCTTCCTCTCTCTTGTCTACTTGGAACTGTTACCTCCATAATTATCATCTCTAGGCAAAAAATAGATTGAAAATAAAATTTAGTGAAGACTCAGGCAATAACAGACTAAATGTGCATCCAAATATCTTAGCATTAAAGGAACAATTAAGTTCATATTTGTCATCAGCAGTACCATTCCAGGACTGATATCAATATCTTTGGATCAACAATTGCCCTTTTAATTAACAATTCATATGGAAGTCTGAAAGGATACACAGCAGAATAGGAAATAAAAATGCGTTTAGATTTATTTTCTTCAAATTCTTGAAGTTACATTTGTATTTTCTGGAAAAAAAAGGGGGGGGGGGGGGGGTCAGACCTGTTGTCTCTATTATTATTGATATTATTATTATTGATATTCAGTTTATTTCTTCTAGGTACAATTAGTGTCAACAGGAAACCTTTTTTATCTTGATGTAAATCTGATTTATTTTGCAGCCCTATGTATGGCTACCACCCACAGGAGGAATGCTTTCTCAAGATATACCTTTACAACCCCAACAATATCCGCAAGTATGCACTATGCTAGTGTTTGGAGTGATAAAGCAGTCATGATAAATGTGAAAAAATATCTAACGTGTTTGAAAATTCATTAAAAGATTATCATCAAGTACCTTGCTTGCTGGCATAGATGATCATGTCTCTCCACAACTTTTTAATCAAATCTTTGCAATTGTTATTATTTCTGTTTTTAACTTTCTACCTTTTAAACCTTTTTTTTTTTTACCTTTTGTGCTGGAAATTAATTGGGGATGTTTTAACAAATAAAACAGGATGTTAGACAAGGTTGTGAGCTGTCACCAGATTTATTTAATATGTATAGTGAGATTATTTTAAGATCCACAAGAGACATGCCTGGAATAATAAGTGGAGGTCATAATATAAATAACCTCAGGTATGCTGATATACACACATTGTGGAAGCCAGCTGAGAGTATTACACAACAGGCCCTTTTTTGGAATCCCCAAGGAAAAAGACAAAGAGGAAGACCAAGGAATTCTTGGAGAAGACAGATAGAAGCAGAGATGAAGATGATGGGTAAAACATGGAATGATCTTAAAAGAATGGCAAAAAACAGATCGACTTGGAAAGTTGTTTCTTGAAGACCTATGCTCCACTGGGAGCTAAAAAGGTAGAAGAAGAAGAAGATGCTGATGATACAGTCTTAATTGCTAAGGGTGAAAAGTTACAAGAAATGTTAGACATTATAGTGAAAGAAACCAAAAATAAAGGACTCAGTCTTAATAACAAGAAGACAGAAGTAATGGTAGCAGTAAAGAAAAAGACATCACCACAGTGCACAATAAAGATACGTGGAACAATATTAAAATAGATAAATGAATTTAAATATCTGGGAACAATGTTAACCTCAGATGGTAGATGTACAGCAGAGGTGAGAATGGCTCAGGCAAAAGCACCTTTCCAAAAAATGAGAAAGATACTGTGCAATCCATTTTTGACAATAGATATAAGAAATATAGTTCATAAATGTTATGTAGAACCAGTCTTAATGTTATAGTGTGACTGAGCCATGAAGGACAAAGAAGAATATGACGATCGCCAGAGTTAGAATGATACGACGATGATAAGAGGTACAATAGTTGTAGGTGGCATAGAATGAAAAGACTTAAAGATTAACAAAGATACGTTAGTCACCGAACCCAGACGCTGTGGAGTAACCAACTATAAGACTGCAAGAAAGTACGAACAGGTGTTCAACCTGAACGTGGAAATTCAGACAGATGTCTACGCTGGCCGATGAAGTTACATAACGCAACGAAGCTGGACAATGGACTCCGTCGAACAGGTGTTGACACGAGATAGTTATCATTGAGGCTAGCCCTGAAGCATCCTTTGAAGGGCCGAGCTGAGCGAAATCAGGGGGAATTCCTATGTCGGCAATTCCTACCTATGTCTGCAAGCACCTTGAAGTCCAGAGACGGGAGTCTGAGATGAAAGAATTCTGATGGAGGAATCGCCGCACGTGGTCAAGGGCCAATGAAAGCTTTAGTTGTGAGGGAACGAAGTTTAGGAAGATTGACAAGTGCCGACAGGATTTCTAAAGCAATTATTATGGACATAATTAGAAGGCAGAGTTAAAGGAATAGTGATTGGAGGCGGGCGAAGGATAAGCCATGTATAGATTAGGTTCCCATGATCCTTAGCCAGGTGGGAGTAGTTAAGATGGGCACAAAAAGACCCGAGAAGACTTAGACTTAAACTTAGACTTAGACTCTAGACTCAGCCCTTTGACAAGAACTTTGCACTCACGAAGCAGGGGAGACACATAAGAGAGAATGTAGTAGAAGAGACTAGATACCTGCCTCAAGGCAGAAGATAAAGAGGTTAGGAGTTGGATTAAACCAGTTTGCTTAGAGATTTTTGTGAGATACGTTTTGGGCTTAGAAAGTATAATAGTTTTAAAGAAGTCGAACTGTAGTGACAAGAGTTAAAGTGAAGATATCAGTAAGTTCCTCAGGATCATTAGAGATATACATATATTCACAAAGAACACTAATAAGATCATGAAGTTACTTATGATAATCATCGCCGGTAGGCTCCATCAAGTAACGCTATAGTAACGTCAGATTTATAAGAGAATTGAGAACTTGTTGATTGTATCAGAGACATATTGTCAAACCATTGTAAAACCACATGTAAATGTCATTAATAAAGACTGTGTTTATATTTGTTCAAAAACGATGATGAGTTGTGTGTGTCTCTATAGATATATATTGTGAAAGCAACAAGATAACTAACCAAACAACAAGATGCTGCCACATTAACATATTTATATGAATCATGGACAATAGGACAGCAGACAAGAAAATCACTGGGGGCTCTCGAAATGTGGTTTTACAGAAGAATGTTAAGAATACCATGGACAGCTAAGAAAAGTAATGAAAACATTCTTAAAAAGGCCAAAGCAAAGAGAGAGCAAATTTCCAATATTAGGAAGAAACAATCATAATTTTTTGGCCATGTGATAAGAAGGGAACAGCTGGAATATATTGTGACAACTGGGAAAATTGAGGGACGAAGAGATAGAGGGAAGCAAAGAGAAAAGATACCAAACAGTTTAAGAGAATAGCTTGGCAGAAGGTCACAACAGAAATGATAAATTACTGTCGAGATTGAAAGTTGTGAAAAGACATGACCACCTATGCCAACAGGCATGGTACTTGATGATGACCTCTTAAATTGTCTGAATTTTTTATTTCTGACTCCCTGTTTTCCTCTCTCAATTATTCCACTTGACACTATATATTCCAACTCTTATTTTCTCATTGCATTGCTAAATAATTATGATTGTTTCCCCCCTGAAGTTGGCAACAAGTTTTATTTTTTCTTTTGCCTCATAGAGCATCCTTGTTATTCTCTCTAACCATCTACTGTACTCTCAACATTCATTAAGTATAGTTTCTGACTTTGGGGCATATACAAATCATCTGTGCATCAATGTCTCTTTATTGTTGAACTGTTATCATTAGGTTTGAGAGTAGCCCAGTAGTTAGCAGCCTTTCTTTGTGATCTATTTGGTATGAACATGTTTCAATCAACCAGCTGTAAACAGGTACCAGACTAGCATATTATTCTTTAAAATAGATAAGATAATACAGTTATTATATCCTAAATTTAAAACTCAGTACGATAAGTTCTTAAACAGTATTTCGTATATTTTTATATTGGGCTGCCTTTCACTCTTTAACCATTATATATTACATGTTTGTTGCAATGTAATCAGAGATTGATCATTGCAGACTTTGCCTTTAAATAATGCAGTAAACTCAATTATAAGAGCAGGTAAAATTTTACTGCTGTTTGGGCTATATCATCATCATCATCAAGTACCATGCCTGCTGGCTTAGGTGATCATGTCTTTCCACAACTTTCGATCACAACAGTTATTTATCATTTCTGTTGTTGACCTTCTGCCAAGCCATTCTCTTAAGCTGTCTGGTATCTTTTCTCTTTGCTTCTCTTTATCTCTTCATCTCTCAATTTTCCCAGTTGTCAGAATATATTCCAGCTGTTCCCTTCTCATTGTATGGCCAAACGATGATTGTTTCTTCCTAATTTTGGAAATTATCTCTCTCTTTGGTTTGGCCTCTTTCAGAATGTTTTCATTACTAGTCTTAGTTGTCCATGGTATTCTCAATATTCTTCTGTAAAACCACTTTTTTACAGCTTACAATGATTTTCTTGTCTGTTGTCTTATTGTCCGTGATTCATATAAATATATTAAGACTGGCTCTACATAACATTTAAGAACTATATTTCTTGTTTCTATTGTCAAAAATGGATTGCACGATATCTTTCTCATTTTTTGGAAAGCTGCTTTTGCCTGAGCCATTCTGCATCTCACCTCTGCTGTACATCTACCATCTGAGGTTAACATTGTTCCCATATATTCAAATTCAAATTTAAATTGTGCTATACATCAACTATAATCAAGAGAAGAAGGTGGCCATATGTTGACCATGTGATGAGAAGAGACATCAAAATTAATCTCAAAGATGGCCCTCAAATGGGAACCAGAGGGTATAAGCAAAAGAGGCTGACCTAGAGAAATACTAAAAAGAACATTAAAATATGAGGCAACAATAGTAGACATCAGCTCCCACGCCGAGACTGAACAACTCATTCAGAACAGAGCCATATGGTGAGACACAAGGCAGGTCCTGTTCAAGGTGAGACACAAGGCAGGTCCTGTTCAAGGTGAGACACAAGGCAGGTCCTGTTCAAGGTGAGACACAAGGCAGGTCCTGTTCAAGGTGAGACACAAGGCAGGTCCTGTTCAAGGTGAGACACAAGGCAGGTCCTGTTCAAGGTGAGACAGTTAAATCAGATACAACAGTCTAGAATTCCTGCCTTATGTGCCGTCTTTGGCTTGAAAGGATAACAGATAGATGGACTACAGAAACCATTAGATTGAATGTTTTTTGTTGTTTATTGGAAGGGATCTGACATCTTAAGGATTACACAGTGAAAGTGTTTTGGAATTTACCTCTGCCCACCATTATTTTTAGTCACTTATAAATGTACCTGGAATGTTCAAGATGTTCCAAATCATAGAAACTGTTATCATGAAATTTCATTTCAGAAGAGAAATCACATGCTTGCATATCTTTTCAGGGCAGCAGACCTGCTATTGGGAGGTGCTGTGATGAACAAACCATTTCAGCCCCATGAATCACATATACCATACACGTTGCAGGTAAGAAACAAAACCATGGTACACAATTGTGTTGCTTTTTACAGTTTTCAGTTTGTATTTGTTCCATCACTTATGATATTAGACAGAGGATTTGTAACTTTTTTTTTTTAAAGCAGTGTAAGTTGTACTCGTGGTTGGAAAAAAAAAATACCCCGCGGTCGATCTAGCCGCTGGCAGAAATGGGTACCATGGTATTACTCTGGGAAAGTGAGGAATGCCGCCTCGCATCATGAGTTTCGATGCTTGAAGTGACACTATCGAGAAGTCTCAGAACACTATGTGGCCGAGCACATATGGGTGAAAACTTGCATTCTAAGATGCTGATTCAAGTCTCGTACTTTACCTTTAACTTTATCTTTTAACATTTTACCTGAAGAAGCACATTATACATCTTAAAGGTCTTTGCAATTTCTTTCGCTTGACATTGTAGGACATACCTGTGAATGAGCACTGGCCCTGGTATATAACCATAGATGTTAAAACTATGTGCATCCTCTGCAGAGCTGGTATTAATACAATAAAATAACTAGTGGGATGTTTCAACTTTGAATGCAAGATAAAACCCAACAAACAAATGTTTTGACTAAAAGAAACAACAGGGGAGATGTACAAGTAAAAATATCACAAATCTAAGTAATCCATTGGTGAGTGAGTAATGTAAATAGTAGAAAGATGGAAGTTTAACTGAGAGAAAAAAAAACATGTCCTGTGGTAACTTTTGCTGTTGTATCATCATCATCATCGAGTGCTGTCTCTGCAACGAAGGTTGGCTACCATCATTGCGGAGATGGCACTCGATGATGTTGAGGAAAGAATGATACTAAAATAAATAGAGAAAGGAACATATGAAAGATGAGAAAAGATGGAGGGACAAAAACATTGGAGAGGAGAGGTAGAAGAAAAACTTCACAAGAAAAACAAGACAATAAAACTAACCATCAAGGTGTGTTATTTTTACAAGCAAACAGTAAAGAAGCAGTAGATCAATCCTTTCATGATTGTCAATTTAAAGAGAAAAATGTAACAAACATACAGTAGAGCTCATTGTTCAGAAATATCACATGAACTTGAAAAATAGAACAATAGTAAGAAAAACAGAACAAAGAGTAGAGTAAGCTATTTAGGATTGTTCGTTCATGAGAAAATAAATAGAACAAATAAACCATCCAGGAGTGTTGTCAAATGAAAGAAAATGGAACAAACAGTAGACTATGTCACACAGGAGTGCCAGTCTGTTAAGAAAATTAGAAGCAAAAAAACAGTACAGCAGTCCATTCAAAGGTGTTGGTTTAACCCTTTTTTTAAGCAGAAAATCCTAAAGACCTACAACAATTGCTTAATGTGATAAACATAACAAGCAAAAAATATGGACTAGATATGAATATCAAAAAGACTAAAACTATGATCATAAACAAAGAAAATTCTCACGACCTACAAATAAATATCACAGTGGAGGGAATACATCTGGAGACAGTCCAGAGCTACAACTACCTGGGACATACTATGACAACCAATGATGGAAAATGTAAAATTGAGATAAACAAAAGAATTGGTATGGCAAAAAGTAATTTTAATGCCATGAAAAATATACTAACATCAAAACAAATAACAACAGGACTGAAACTAAGAATAGCAAAATGTTATATCTTCTCAATATTCCTGTATGGTGCAGAAACATGGACATTAGACAAGAAAACAGAACAGAAAATTGAAGCCTTTGAAATGTGGATATATAGAAGAATAGGTAGAATTGGATGGAAAGAAAAGAAAACAGTCTTAAAACAACTAAAAATGAAAAGAGAACTACTAAATACAATTAAGACAAGACAAATGAAATTTTTGAGACACGTTAAAAGACACAATAGCCTACTAAAAGTAATATTGGAAGGGAAAATACAAGGTAAAAGAGGCAGACCAAGACTAACATGAATGAATAACATCAAAAGATGGACAAGTCAATCTATGACAACCTGCACCATCAAGGCAAGAAACAGAGTGGAATGGTGATCCAAGGTAGCCAACCTTCGTTGTGGAGATGGCACTCGATGATGATGATGATGGTTTAACCCTAGATTATGATACCATAGTAAAAATTACCGCATCAAAACACAGATTCCTCAAAATTTGACATTTTCCCTTATTTAAACATTACCCCCCCTCTGTAAAACCTTCCTAAATACCACTTTTGGTGACCCCTGAGTATTTTTTTCCATTGCTGTTGGAATTTCTATATATATATTTTTTTTTTCTTTCTTTCTTTTTTTTCATAAAGGTGTCAGGTACACTGTTTAATGCGAAAAAAATCACAAATTTTCAAGAAATTGACAATTTTTTTCTTTTTTTCTTTTCCTGTGACCAGGGAAATTTCCTGGTCATTGCAAACATCAAATAACTTTTTGTGACTTGCTGGGGAAACATTGATTAATGCTTTGTGGTCACCGACAGACTTATGGTGATTGTACTTATAGACATTGTAGCATGTCTGGTCCATGAGGTGAAACTCAGGTCATAAATCAACCTGAGCCAGGAATTTCCAGTTCCCATGTTTTCCCTAGTGTGAACACACAGGATTGTGTCAAGAGTTCAGAGAAATTACTATTTTTAGAGCACCTATTGTTACATTTAAGTGGTAGTAATTTTTACTATGGTATCATAACTGGGAGAGTTAAGATGGGTATCGTAATTAAGGGTAAATGAGAAAAACAGAACAGACATTAAGACAAACTTTTCAGGAGTTGGTTGAATGAAGAAAATAGAACAAACAGTAAAGAAATCAATCCAAGAGTGTTGGCTTAATCATGTGAAATTCAAAACAAACTAAGAAAAGGAGTGACCCATCAAAGATGTCACTTCATAAGATAAACAAAATAACTTTACTCAGCATACAGCGTAAGTGCTACTCTATGATGATGAGTGAAGTATGAGACTCCTAAATTATTGTGTGAAATCAATGTTGAAGTAAGTGACTGCAGTCAATGCATCTTGATGTGGACACATGTTTAAAACTACTATGTAGTCATAACTGTTACTTGAAGAGGTAAAAGTTCATCTGTTTTATCTTGTTCTCAGCTGTTCATGGATTACAACCTCTATGGCATGAACTTTATCAATGTTGCTGCACTAAAATTCAGACATCGCACTCAAGGTATGTGGATGAAATGTTATTGGTAGCTAGAAATAAAATTCAAATTAGACAAAAAGTATGTTGTAATTCTTAATAGGTAAGGACAAGATAATGCTGTGTTATGGCCAAGATGTCTTTCTTTGGAGACACAAGACACATGTTCATAGGTGCTCAGATCCCCTCCTCAACAAGTCTCGCAATCTCTTTTGTTGTTGTCCAGCTTTCACATGCGTAGGTAAATGTTGATAATATGTTTAAGTTGAATATTTTAAGTTTAGTTTTCTTGCATAGTGTTTTTGATTTCCATATTTTGTCCAGGTTTTTAAAAATTTGCTGCTGCTTTTGCTATCCTGCTTCTGATCTTTTTCTTTGTTTCACCTTCTTGATCTATATTACTACCAAGATATATATATATATATATATATATATATATATATATATATATATATATAGTTGTCTACTCTTTCCAATGCATGGAGATTGAAATATATATTGCCCTCTGGTATATTGTTATTTTTAATTATTTTTGTTTTATCCCTGTTGATTTCAAGTCTTATTTTTTCCACCATGGGTGATATGGTATCTGTGATATTTTGTATCTTGTTGTCTTTGCTTACTTCACTATAAATGTATAATGTCAGACTATAAATAATAATAATCATAATAGTCAATATAGTCTTTAAGTAGGTGGTCACAGAATGATAATTGTATTATAATTGATTTGGTTGCTTTGATAGATAACCTAAGATATGCTGATGACACTGTACTACTAGCAGAAAATCCTAAAGATCTACAATTACTTAATGAAATAAACATGACAAGCAAAAAAATATGGATTAGATATGAATATAAAAAAGACTAAAACTATGATCATAAACAAAGAAAATACTCAAAACCTACAAGTGGATATCAAAATTGAAGGAATAGACCTGGAGACAGTTCAGAACTACAACTATCTTGGCATACTGTAACCAGTGATAGAAAATGTACAACTGAAATAAACAAAAGAATAGAAATGGCAAAAAATAATTTTAATGTCATGAAAAATATACTAACATCAAAACAAATAACATCAGGGCTAAAACTAAGAATAGCAAAATGTTATAACTTCTCAACATTCCTATATGGTGCAGAAACATCATGAACATTAGACAAGAAAATATAACAGAAAATTGAAGCCTTTGAAATGTGGATATATAGAAGAATAGGTAGAATTGGATGGAAAGAAAAGAAAACAGTCTTAAAACAACTAAAATAAAAAGAGAACTACTAAATACAATTCAAACAAGACAAATGCGATTTTTGGGGCATGTTTAAAAACATAATCGCCTACTAAAAGTAATCTTAGAGGGGAAAATACAAGGTAAAAGAGGCAGAGGCAGACCAAGACTAACATGGATGAGTAACATCAAAAGATGGACAAGTCAGCCTATGACAGCCTTCTCTATTAAAGCAAGAGACAGAACGGAATGACGCTCCATGGTAGCCAACCTTCGTAGTGGAGATGGCACTCGATGATGATGATGATGATGGTTTGATAGGATCTGTTAACACCTTGAAGGAATTCTCATTCCAGGGCATACTAAGACATATAAACAAATCCAGGCAGCAAGGAAATACATAACAAGTATAGGTTATTAGTCTCATGCAATATTATTTCAGTTACAGTTTAATGTTTGTAACCATTGAAGTCGCTAAATAGTATCATTCTTTGTTAGTTTTTGTTGTACTGGCTTAAGTCCTCTTGAATTACATATGTTATGTACTTGATGTATGTTATTTGTAGGTGAAACAAGCACTAACAATAGGCCCACAAATAGGAAGGACACATTGCCTCCAGATAAATCACAACTGGAATCTACATCTGCATCTTTGTTACCTTCAGAGGACATACTGGAGCATATTTGGAATGAGACAAATATTCCAAGGTGGGTGCTCTCCTCTTTGTAGTATAATCTACTCCTAGATGTCTAGCCAATTCATATTGTCACCATCGTATACAAGTTTCAAAACTGTGGGCTTTCTGAGCCTATGCATTAGTACAACCACAAAAGAATTCTTATATTTACTCTGTGTCATTTAGTGAGCATCAGGATCAGTTTTGGAATGCTGGCTTGTCAATTGGGTAAACATGAATTCCAACCCCACGCTGTCCATTTCACACATCATCAATGCCCTCCGAGATGTGGGAAGGGCACAGGACTTTGACAACCATGAGTCCATATCATTCCTTCGGTTGAAAGAAATGGGAGTTAAGATGGGCACAGCCAGAAACGAGAAACTTATCAACCAACACAGAACTAGAGTCGTCAGTCGCTGAACACTTTGAGACTTGCTGAGGAGGGGATCTTTTTTTTTTTATTTTTTATATTTTTTGCGTTCACCAGCTTTTTACCTCTGACGAAGTCCCTAGTGACTGAAATTGACTAGGAACTGAAATTTGCTTGTTAATCTGTTTTTTCCCTGGCAGCCGTGTGCACAGGGGTCCCTCACGCATATGCAGATAACTCTGTCTTCGGAGGTGCTCATATTTTTTCCATCGATGAGTAAATGACGTTTCAAGCTGGGCCTCGCTGCTGAGACCAGGTGTGGTTGTTGCAGAGAAAAATCATAAATAAAAATCCCAAACTGATGCAGCCGGGATTTGAACCCACAACCTCTCTGTCTCGAGGCCGGCGTCTTGCTTCAAGACCAACCAGTCCCCAAGGAGGGGATCTGAGCACCTATGAACATGTTCAGAGTGCAATGATGATGACCTGCAAATAACTCAATAACTGTCCATTTAATCCAGCTGAAATAATAACAGGTAAGTAATAACAGCAAGGAAGAGTAATGACCCACTCACCTCAAAACGCTGTGACCTAGTACAGTGGAGTCTACTTCACTCACCTCTGACATGTTATATTATGGGACATTGCCTCTTAGTCTCTAGACCATGCTCTCTTTCTGCTTTAAACACTCTACATTTTGAAATTGAGACAAGATGGCTGAAAGCCAACTTAGTGACCTACCAACTGTTACCATTACTCAAATACCAAGAGCAACAAACCGTGAATTATGACTATGATATGTTTTTAGCTTTCCATCTGTTATTATAAAATAATGGCTTCATCACACTCCTGATACTGTTGAATGGCAAATGCAACACATTGGATCTAATGCTTGATATTGGAGTTTCAGCTATCTGGAGACCAATTGTTATTGAAGGACAATGTGTAATCATGCAGATGAAAACATGGGAAGCCTATAACTTATGTGCTCTATGCAATCGTAGCTCATTTTTGTCTATTTCTTCAACCTGCAAATGGGGGATAATAATTTGTAGTAATAGTCACTGATGAAACACATCTCTTACTCTACATTTATAGTTTAGAGGTGTTGCCATATAGTAGAGGTAGGCAACCTACGGCCCACGGGACAGAACCGGCCCACGGCAGAACCGCCCACCAAGCCATATTGGCAGCCCTTGTGCTTGATTTGAAAATGACTCTCACTCCATTACCTGAGCTGAAAAAAAAAGAAAAAAAAGCGACACATAAATGCACACAAATTCAGAACACATTTAAAAAATGGTAATCTGATTAACGAATTTGCCAAAACGAAATTATTTTGATCATATCTTTGATGTATTAGTTGCTTCGTGTTATAAGCTAAAACTGCAAAGTTTGTTGCCTTTGACGATGGATACTACGCTGCTGTGCAGTTCTTTTAATGTCACTGACTAGTCGACATCACAAAAGTGATGTAGCCTTTGTTGTTTGTGTTGCAAAGGGTAAAAGATCGTGGTTTTGGGTATGGTATTGTATATACCAGGGTTTAAAGTTAGGTAAGGGGACTTTTATTTGCTGGCAATCTTGCATCAGATCAAAGAGATTGTGTATATTTGTCTTTAGCATCAGTTCTGGTAGAGGTTATGAATTTTAGTGGCAGACGGTTGTTATGTAATTTTTAATTAAATAATTAATTAATTTAAAGTTAATAACCAGTTGTGGCCAATTAGTTACTCAATGGCGCTATCAAGCAATAGGAGGAAAGTGGATACAGAATTTTATATGTGAAGAAATCTTTGAAAGGATAACAGGGTTTGTCTCGCAATGTAAAGAAATTTTCAAAGAAAGCTGTTTTTTTTTGTGAGCTTTATTATTTGTGAAAAAATTGCAACCATTTTCTGATGGAGAATTTGTGAAAGAGTGTGAAGCAGCTGCTGAAGTGCTTTGTCCTGATATAAGTTATTTATTTCACCAAGTAAGTTTGTCACACCAGTCTGCAAGAAGACACATAAATGACATTGGAAAAGATGTTAAAAAAAAAAGCTTAAAAGAGCATCCGTCAGAGTTCATAGTATTCTTTTGCCTTAGATGAGTCAAGTGATATGATAGACACAGTGCAATTAGTTATCTTCATTTAGGGGCATTGACAATTACCAGGGACATATTAGCGTTACAACCATTCAAAGACACCACAACAGGTGAGGACATTTTTATAGCACTGGAGCCCACTCTTATTATTATATGTTAAATTAAATTGGAACAATCTTTGTGGAGTGACAACAGACGGAGCTTTGACTAGTCAAAAGTCAGGCCTGGTTGGCAAAATAAAATCTCACTTATTAGTTATCTGATTAGGTCATCTTGGTGTTTTATTCCTACATTGTATTATTCACCAAGAAAATCTGGGCTCCAAATCGTTTAAAGTTGTTGACATCATGCAAGTCGTGGTATCGTGTGTCAACTTATAAAAGCAAAAGGCCTCAATCATTGTCAATTCCAAGAATGCTTTCATGATGTAGATTCAGAGTATGGCAATCTGCTTTAAATTTTTTTTACTGTTGTGAAGTACGCTGGTTAAGTTGAACGAAATGCTGAAAAGATTTTATGACTTGTGTACTGAAATAGAACTTTTCATCGATGTGAAGGATGGTCCGGTTAAAAAGTTATCATACTCTCAGTGGATCTGCCACCTTACATTTTTGGTTGACATGACTCAACATTTTTATGACTTTTATCTCAAGTTACAAACACAAGGACAACTGGTGCACAAACTTTATCATCATCATCATCATGTGCCATACCGGTTGGCATAGGCGATCATGTCCCTCCACAATCTTCTATCTACAGTGCATCGTATCAGTTCTGTTGTTGACTGTTATCCATGCCATGACACCAAGCTATCCAGTATTTTCTCTCTTTGTCGTCCGTGATCTCTCTTTCCTTTTATTTTGCCAGTTGTAACCAAGTATTCCAACTTTCCTCTTCTCATGATGTGCCCGAAAAAATGTTGATTGCTTCTTTCTGATGTTTTTTAAGAGCTCCCTTTTTGTGTTGGCCTCTTTGAGAACTTCCTCATTGGTCTTTTTAGCTGTCCAGGGAATTTTCAACATCCTTCTGAGAAATCCCATCTCTGTGGCCTCTAATCGTCTTTTCATTTGTTTGTCTACTGTCCATGATTCGCTTCCATAGGTCAGAATTGGTTCTATATAGCACCGATGAACTCTCTTTCTCATTTTCATTGACATAGATTTGTTACATAAGATATTTTTCATTTTCTGAAATGCTATTTTGGCCTGAGCTATTCTGCTTTTTATTTCTGTGGTACATCTCCCATTTGATGTAATTATTGTGCCCAAGTATTTGAAACATTGCACTTGTTTCAGATTTGTCTCGTTTATTTTTATGCTGCATGATGGTGATGATTGTTTCTTCAATATAACCATTACTTCTGTTTTCTTACTATTCAGACTGAGACCTTTCTTGTTGCTTTCTTTTACTATTATGTCCATCATTTCTTGTAGTTCGTTCTCTGTCTCTGCTATTAAGACTGTGTCATCCGCATATCGCAAATTATTTATGTTGTGACAAACTTTATGGACATATCAAATCTTTCCAGAAAAAATGGAAACTGGGAGAGTAACCTGCAAGAAGGAAATACTTATATTTTTTGTAAGGCTTGGAGAGCTGAAGAAATCTCTTATTAATTGTTCATAAAGCCATTAACCTTTAATTACGATACCTATCTGTAACTCTCCCATTTATGATACCGTAGTAGAAAATACTACACGTATAATTTATAAAAATAACATTTATTTTAACAATTTTTTTTTACAAAAATATGGAACAATTCCACTTAGGAGAGACAAAATTAAGATTTCCAAAGTGAAATTCCGCCTGGGTAGAATTTTTTTTTTAAACCCGAGTATTATTGCAAATGTAAATAGCAGAAGGATTAATTTTCCGCACTATTAGAACACATAAAGCACTAAAAATGAAATAATTATTTTCAACTTAGACAATATTTTTTAAAGTGTCCTCTCTATCTCAGAAATAAAATCGATCCTATTGAAGGTTTACAAGTGACTACCACAAACAATTAGGATTTAGCATTTTACCTGTATGCAGGTATATGCAACCATCAGCAGCCGTATCGCCAGAGCCTGTATTGGATAAAGTAATTATTCATTATACTATCTATTATTAGATTGCTAAAGCGCGACACTTTCGACAGGCAATAAATTTGATATAAATTGAGAAAAAATTATTATTTCTCGATTTCGATCAGATTTATTGCCTGTCGATAGTGTCATGCTTTAGCTATCTAATCTTTGTTCATTGACCCATTGTTGACACATCCAGCCCATTTATTGTCCACGGTAGGTTCCTGCATTATGCTTTCACTATCTGATGCGTACTTTATCCGTTGACATGTCCAGCCCATTTATTGTCCACGGTAGGTTCCCGCATTATGCTTTCACTATCTGATGCGTACTTTATCCGTTGACACATCCAGCCCATTTATTGTTCATGGTAGGTTCCTGCATAATGCTTTCACTATCTGACGCGTACTTTATCCGTTGACACGTCCAGCCCATTTATTGTCCACGGTAGGTTCCCGCATTATGCTTTTACTATCTGATGCGTACTTTATCCGTTGACATGTCCAGCCCATTCATTTCTGATAATTTCCCGGTAAGTTCCCCATACATTTGTGGTCCTGTACGTTCGCGTTATCTTTGGGCTAAAGTTTGTTTTATGCCTCGCCAACAGCTGACCAAAGAGATTTTCGCAGACAACTGAAAATTTCCCCTGGTCAAATGGAAAAAAAAATAGAAAATGAATTTCTTGAAAATTTAAAACTTATGGTAGACTATATCTTCATTCTGTTGTCTGTTTCTGTTTGTGTTGTCCCTGTTATCTGAAGAACGTCGCAAGTAGGCCGAAATGTAAAATATTTTGTATTGTCCTTTTTTTTGTAAAGTTGTCACATACTTTGTAGGAGTGTATGTTACACTCCACCACTTGTTCCCTGCTACCAGCTTTACAGCAGCATTGCATTTATTTTGCCTGTTCCCTCCTTGAAAATTGACCAAAATTATTAAAAAGTCAGCCACATTTTTATGATACTGTAGTAGTTTTTACTATGGTGTATGGGGCAAAGAAATCCAACATCAAACAAAAAAATCCATCACTTAGGGGTCACCGTTAGTGATAATTAAGAAGGTATAGGGAGGGGGGAAATGTTTATCAATGCCAAACTGTGAAATTCCAAAAAAATTTATTTTGAGGTGGTAATTTTTACGACAGCATGGTAATCTAGTAAAGTAAAAGTAAAGTACCCCCGTCACGCCAAGTGGCGTATAGGGAATATGGTGTTAGTGACCATATATTTTACAGACCTTCGGTACATGATTTTTGGGGTAATGTGGTCGGTATTACACCCGTGCCGCTTCACTTTCCCTGAAAAAAATCAGGTACCCATTAAAGGCTGGGTGAACCCGGAAGCCATCAGTTGGGATCGAACCCTACATCTGGTCCTTTGTAGTCCAGTTCAATAACCACAGAGCTATCGCGACTCCCTACGGTAATCTAGGGTTAGTGATATTTACAGCCAGTTCATTGAGAGTTTCAAAGATTTTGCTGCAAAATTAAAAAACTTAAAAGGTTAGAATGTTACTCAACACCATTTGATATTGATGTAAATGCTGCTCCATCAGATATATAAATGGAAGTTACTTACTTGTGAGAAAACAATATACTGAAATCAAAGTGGAGATACTTGAAGATACTGGACTTCTTTACATCTTATTTCCCATGCGAATAATATCTTATGATCACATCAAATGCCTGAAAAAAGTTACTTCAATATTTGGTACTACTTATGTTTGTGGATAATTTTTGTGAAAACTTAAGTGGACTAAATCAAAAGCAAGAAATTAATTAACTGGCACAAGTTTAGAAAACATACTGCACATTACTGTTAGTCAAATAACACCAAACATGGACAACCATGCACGTGTAGTCCAGGACCAACCCTCTCACTTGTGAGTGCAAATTAGGTAATTTATATAACAGCTTCATTAGGTGATGGTATCTGGCTCTCGGTATCTTTATAGTTTTCAGATCTGGCCCTCAGATAATAAAAGGTTTCTCACCCCTACATTATAGGTTAGTTGGTTATTGTTCCAGCTTCCTGTGAGCTCCTGCCCTTTGGCTTAGTGCCATGACATTTTCTGCCAGTGTATTAGGGTGCCTGTGGATTTATTACCCAGCCAGATCTGGAGCCAGAGACTGCTACATTAGTCTGAGATAATAACAATTCTCTTATCCAGGATACTGTAGTCACTGTGCTTAATTCCCCACCATCAGGTTCCTGCTGGTAGTGCCAAACCTCTTGAAGGCATGTCATGAAACGTTTAGGGATTGTCATGTCTTGAACATCTTTGTCTGCACATAAGTTCTATAAAGTACACTTTTGGTCGATTTCCAACCATAGAGATTGCATGGATATTAATTAATAGGACATATATTTGTATAGGTTTTGTATTACTGGCCTTGCATTGTGGCCTAGCATTGTATCAGGTTTAAGAGGTTATAGGAGGGATCATAGGAGCTGGCTTATGCTGTTTGCTTTGTAAAAGTACAAGCTGTGTAGGTGAAAATGTGGGGCCAGATCCCAGGTTCTGTTGAGCTGGATCAGTCCACACAGCTTCTAAGTTATGAACTAATTTGTTACATGGTCAGTTGAGAATGTGTTTATCTAGGACATGAGGAACACTTTGAAAGCATGTTAAAGAATGAATATCAACATAAATAGACAATTGTTTTTGTCATTTTAATTTCAAATTGAATTACATTTACTGAAAGATCTCACTAAAATGTAATTTGATACATAAATTAGAGGCTGACATTTCATTGTATGTTTTTTTCACTATCATTAAAAATGATACTGACATTTATTAATTATACAATTGCATGTGTTCATATGTTGTTATTTTTACATATATGTGTATTAGTCACAAATATCTTGCTGTAGAAATTACAGTGTATAACTGAGCTTGACTTGACATCTTATGTTACCAAGAATTAAAGGAAACACAAATAAAGATCTATCTGTATCTTTACTATTTTAAAATACAACTGTAGTGGTACATTTATCTTGAATGTAGTGAGCTTTGGCTACCATCCAGTATTGAGAAGCAGAGTACTTGTGAGTTGGAGGTGGATGTTGTGGCTGCTGATATCACAAATAGACAAGAACTAAAAAGTGAGTACATTTTGTTCAGGGTCATTATTATCCATCTTTATTCATTTTCATTCTTTCTAGAAGAGAAGGCTGCAACAGTCAAAATGGTTTCTTCTCTGTGCTGTCTTCTTCCTTCCTACTTGAGAGTCTTCATTTTGATAAGCCTTCTTCTCTTATTGTTTTTCTTTAATCTCCTAACACTCCCCTTCCCACATGTGTGTGTTAGGTTGTTTTCAGAAAATGTGAACTTTCCATCTTCATTTTCACTGAACTATTGGTTCAATATGATGAAGAATTATGGTTAACTTTGGACAACCTCATAGGTTCTCAATAGGAAAGAACAAAAGCTATGCATACTGATGTTGGGAAGACACAAATAACTAAACACAATACATATTCCTATAAGGATCATTATAAGCTACAAATAAATGGGAGTCCTAGAAAAAAAGAGGAGTTGATGCATCATAAGGAAGCACTTGCAAACATGACAGCAGAAGTCGACCAAAGAGTAAAAGACTTAACTCTTTCCTCTTTTATGTTAACAGACAAGTAAGGAAGAAAAGTCTTTGCTATTTGCTTGCTCTTTGAAGTTCCTGCTCATAAAAAAAAAATTGCTTTTGACTTGATTGTTGTATAATAATTAGGCCTCCAGATCAACACAACCAAAACAACAGTTTTGGATATAACAATTAACAATGACATTTTACAAATTGTACCTATCTAGAAAAAGAGGAGTAACACAGGGATGCATCCTATCACCAAGCTTGTTCAATCTATACACTGAGCAAATCTTTAAAAACATCATAGAGATGCCAGGCCTACAAATTAATGGAAAGATAATCAATAGCCTAAGATATGCTGATGATACTGTACTGCTAGCAGAATATCCTAAAGATCTACAACAATTACTTAATAAAATAAACATGACAAGCAAAAAATATGGACTAGATATGAGTATCAAAAAGACTAAAACTATGATCATAAACAAAGAAAATTCTCACAACCTACAAATAAATATCACAGTTGAAGGAATACATCTGGAGACAGTCCAGAGCTACAACTACCTTGGACATACTATATTCCGATGATGGAAAATGTAAAATTGAGATAAACAAAAGAATTGGTATGGCAAAAAGTAATTTTAATGCCATGAAAAATATACTAACATCAAAACAAATAACAGCAGGGCTGAAACTAAGAATAGCAAAATGTTACAACTTCTCAATATTCCTGTATGGTACAGAAACATGGACATTAGACAAAAAAACAGAACAAAAAATTGAAGCCTTTGAAATGTGGATTTACAGAAGAATAGGTAAAATTGGATGGAAAGAAAAGAAAACAAACGATGAAGTTTTAAAACAATTAAAAATGAAAAGAGAACTATTAAATACAATTAAGACAAGACAAATGACATTTTTGGCACACGTTAAAAGACACAACAGCCTATTAAAAGTAATATTGGAAGGGAAAATACAAGGTAAAAGAGGCAGACTAAGACTAACATGGACGAGTAACATCAAAAGATGGACAAGTCAATCTATGACAACCTGCACCATCAAAGCAAGAAACAGAGTGTAATGGCGATCCATGGTAGCCAACCTTCATTGTGGAGATGGCACTCGATGATGATGATGACCTATCTAGGCAGCAAAATGTCCAGATATTGAGATATAATATCAGAAATCATGACATGCTTCGCACTAGTATCTAATGCTTTCAACAAACTGACAAATAAATGGAGATCCGAAGTAGTCAGTAAATTGAACAAAACGTAGATTCCACAATCTTCTATGTGTTTTGCTAATATATGGATGTGAAAGTTGGAAATCCATCCTGACTTTAGAAAGGAAATTAAATACTTTTTAAAACTAATGTCTACATAGGATCTCAAACATAGGATGGAGAGAATATTTTTCAAATGAACTGATAAGAGATGAAGCTAAAGAAGATTACATGCCAGGCTTTATAAGAAAAAAGTGTTGGAAATACATTGGTCATGTGCTGAGAATGAATGAACCTCTCCATCAGACGTTCATGTGAAAACCATCTGGTAAAAGAAAACAATGCAGACCAAGAGAACTGGTATGCAGCACAATTACGAGGGAAGGCTCAACCACTGGACTAAGAACAACCTACAATTATACTAAGAATTCCTACAAGAACTAGCAGCAAATTTTCAATCATGGAGAACTATGATTTCAACCCTATGTGCTGTCTTCGGCCTGAGAGGAAAATGAATGAACGAATAATAATTATGTGAATTATAGCTGCATATTTTTTCTGTTTCGAATTATTAATAGAATTCTGTTTATATTAGTGTCTTTATATGTTTAAGTCCTTCAGTGTGGTTTTGGACCGAAGTAAAATGAACTTTTGCAGAAGTGAAGATGATCAAGGTTAAAGAGGTTCAAGGATGATCATATAATGATCATATAATGATGATCAATGCCAAGAATAGATTTTCTTTTCTATTCAGTTGTCCTTTCGAGCTGAATACGGCTCATAGGGCAGAAATTCTAGACTCTTATGTCCGACGATCTTGTTATCATGTGTCAGACCTTTCACAACATCTGTAATGTATCTCATCACAAGCCTATGTTCTGGGTGAGTCATTCAATCTCAACAAAGGAGCTGATGCTGATTGTTGTTGCCTCTCACCTCATTGTTCTTTTTAGTGTTTCTCTAGGGTGACCTTTTACCCTCTGGTTCCCTCTTGAGGGCTTGCTTTGGGATTCTCTTGTCTCTTCTCATAACATTGACCACCTTCTTGTGATTGTAGATGAAATTGTTGGATGCTAATTTCTGCACTAGTCTTGAATTCATTCTATGGTGTACTATACTTTATATAGTATTTTCCTCAGGCATTTGTTTCCAAATGCATCAAGTTTATTTTCTATTTCTTTAGTTGTTTTCCAGCTCTTACATGCTTAAGTAAGGGTGGATAATACATTTGATTTGAAAATCAGGAGCTTTGATTTTGTGCTTAATAATTTTAATTTCCACACACTGTCAAAGCTTCTGAAAGCCATTGCTATTCTGATTTGAATTTCTTTCTTTGTGTCTTCTTCTTGATCTGTGCAGCTCCCAGATATACTAAATGATCTACTTCTTCCACTGCTTTTCCTTCAATGTAAATATTTTTTCTTATGGACACATTTTATTTTTGATTACTTTTTATCTTTTCTTGATTGATCTCAAGTCCTATTTTTCTAGCCATTGATGACAGGCCATTTGTTTGTTCTTGCATCATGTTCACATTGCTATTGATAACAACTATGTTGTCCTCAAAATCAAGGTCCTCCAATTGTCCATCCAATGCCTTTGTTACCTATACAGCATTTCTGCATTATGAAGTCAATTAAGAAATGATTTGCCTGTCTATAATTTAATTTCAGACAACATTGGTGCTAATCCTGGCCTAACTGTTTTATGGGAAGATGAGAAACAGAGGAGGAGAGATGCTTTGGAATCATCCCAATTAGAACCAGACAGATCTCAAGGTAACACCTTTGACCTCACAGTTTCTAATATAATTTTAATATTATCTTTGCAATTAGTATATACATATTTCGTCTTTATATTTACTTTATTTTTCTTTCTTTCTTTATTGCAATTTATTATTTCTTTTTATTTCTCATTCTCACACATTATATATTTTTAAATAATCATCATCATGTGCCATACCGGTTGGTGTCGGCGATCATGTCCCTCCACATTCTTCTATCTACAGTGCATCATATTAGTTCTGTTGTTGACTGTTTTCCATGCCATGACACCAAGCTATCCAGTATTTTCTCTCTTTGTCGTCCGCGATCTCTCTTTCCTTCTATTTTGCCAGTTGTAACTAAGTATTCCAACTTTCCTCTTCTCATGATGTGCCCGAAAAATGTTGATTGCTTCTTTCTGATGTTTTTTAAGAGCTCCCTTTTTGTGTTGGCCTCTTTGGGAACTTCCTCATTGGTCTTTTTAGCTGTCCAGGGAACTTTCAACATTCTTCTGAGAAATCCCATCTTTGTGGCCTCTAATCGTCTTTTCATTTGTTTGTCTACTGTCCATGATTTGCTTCCATAGGTCAGAATTTGTTCTATATAGCACAGATGAACTCTTTTTCTCATTTTTATTGACATAGATTTGTTGCATAAGATATTTTTCATTTTCTGAAATGCTATTTTGGCCTGAGATATTCTGCTTTTTATTTCTGTGGTACATCTCCCATTTGATGTAATTATTGTGCCCAAGTATTTGAAACATTGCACTTGTTTCAGATTTGTCTCGTTTATTTTTATGCTGCCTGATGGTGATGATTGTTTCTTCGATATAACCATTACTTCTGTTTTCCTACTATTCAGACTGAGACCTTTCTTGTTGCTTTCTTTTACTATTATGTCTATCATTTCTTGTAGTTCGTTCTCTGTCTCTGCTATTAAGACTGTGTCATCCGCATATTGCAAATTATTTATGTTGTGACCTTTGACTTTAATTCCTTTTTTGTCTTCTATTGATCTCACAACATATTCACTGCAAAGTGAAAACAAATCCGGCGACAAAACACAGCCTTGTCTGACTCCTTGCTTTATATTTTGGAATTGTCCTGTTTGGTTGTTAATTCGTATAGCTGCTGTTTGTTGCTAGTACATGTTTTTTATGATTCGCAGATCCTTGCCATTAATGTTTAATTTCTCCAGCATATTTTTAATAATAGATTTTTTTTTTTAATTTGAATAATTGTTAGGCCATTTGATACTTATTCATACATTATGGATAAAAAGAAGAAAAAAGCAAAAAGTTGTGTAGTTGCAGCCTTAGGTGAGGGATAACACAAAATCAAAATAACAACACATATACAAAGATATGTGAGTGAATAAATTAGACAACTACATAGTGACTTGATTATGAAATATCTCATGTCATATATCATGTCAGTATATGCATATGTATGTGTGTGTATTTATGCATGTGTATATATGTGCATATAATCATTCTATCTATCTATTGACCTTTCGAGCTGTAGCCGGCCCATAGGGTATAGACTAAGATACTCCTTCTCTTATCTAAATTTTGTGTTCTAGCAGTTTTAAATTCTTTTAAAGATACTTTATCAAATCTCGCCATTTGTCTCTGTTCTGTGCAAGCAGCTCTATCTCATTGAGGGAGCCGATTCCTGCTGCTCTTGCCTCTCTCATCAATGTTCTTTTCAGTGTCTCTCTGGGTCTTCCTCTTTTCCTCTTACCTGTTGTTTCCCACATGAGAGCTTGCTTTACTACTCGGTTATTATCTCTTCTCATCACATGTCCATCACATGTCCAACATATGACCATCCTCTTTTCTTTATTACTGAAGATATTAGTGGTTGATTGACAATTTCTCTAATTTTCTCATTTGTTTTGAATTCATTTCACGCTATACCAAGTATTTTCCTTAGACATTTGCTTACTTTCGCCCGAAGACTAAAGTATTCTAGAGTATTCGTAGACTGTAGAATTCCTCTTTGTCATCCGCCCTTAAAAAGACGTTAAGTGGACGACACCATGCGTTGTGTGTAACATCATAAATGTTTGCAGTGTAACTGTTATATTTGCGCCTTTCGGCCCAACACATCCGACTTCAGCACGCCTTAGATATTTATTTTCGAATGCGTTCAACTTTGTTTCTATCTCTCTTGTTGTTTTCCAGCTTTCACATGCATACGTAAGGGTTGATAGTACATTTGATTTGAATAGCCTAAGTTTTGTGTTTGTGCTGATGAGTTTTGATTTCCACAACTTTTCAAGCTTCTGAAAGACATTGCTGCTTTAGCTATTCTGATTCTAATTTCTTTGCTTGTATCCCCTTCTCGATCAATGTGACTTCCAAGATAGATAAAGTGATCGATCTCTTCCACTGGTTTGTTTTCCATGTATATTTTGTCGTCTGTTGGAATTAAGCTTTTCATGACTTTAGTCTTTTCATGATTGATCTCAAGCCCAATTCTGCTGGCTATTGATGAAAGTTCATTTGTGTTTTCCTGCATCGTTTTTATCTGACTGCTGATGAGAACTATGTCATCAGCAAAGTCGAGGTCCTCCAAATAATCTCCTTATATCCATTCAATGCCTTTATTACCAGTGCAGTATTTCTTCATTATGAAGTCCATAACAATTCCAATTAACAAGGGCGATAAAATACTTCCTTGTTTAACCCCAGTTTCTATTGGGAAACATTCGCTCAGTCCTTCCTCTATATTCATTGCTGGTAGAGATATAATTGAGGGAACCAATACTCTCCATACTCTGGTGGCTACCCATCACTCCACATAATTTTAGAACCCTTCCAGAAATATTACCTGCTGTTCCTTCAGTACCCTTTGCCTAGCTCAACCGAACATTTTCCTTTTGACCAGGTCATAGTCAGCACTGAGGAGAAGTTTCTTTTCATTCATTTTAATATTTTCTTTTTCTGATATTTTTCTTAATCAAGACACCATGTAGTTATTCACTCACATATCTTCGTATGTGTGTTGTTCATTGTTCCAGCTGAAAGCCTACTGAGACAACATTGTTTTAATTTTGTGTTATCCCTCACCTATGTAAATTTGTAACCATACTACTTTTTCCTTTTCATCCTTATCAGATATACAGTAGTTTTGCATTTTTATGCCATTTACCCCTATTCATATTATTACCTGATTTCTAATTTAATGACAAAAGGTGGGCTGCAAAAAGTCCTTTAGCTTTGCCCTAAAGCAATGTGTGAATGTTACGAATATGTGAAGCCTGTTTGCCGAGAGTGTTACAAGCGTGTGAACATAGAGTACTGCAAGTGTGTGAAGCCTCATAGGATAGGATGATACAATTGTATGAAGCCTCATAGCATAGGATGCTACAAGTATGTAAAGTCTCATAGCATACAGTGCTATAAGTGTGTGAAGTCTCATTGCATAAAGTGCTACAAGTGTGTGAAGCCTCATTGCATAAAGTGCTACAAGTGTGTGAAGTCTCATTGCATAAAGTGCTACAAGTGTGTGAAGCCTCATCACATAGTGCTAAAAGTGTGTGAAACCTCATTGCATAGGGTGCTACAAGTGTGTGAAGCCTCATTGCATAAAGTGCTACAAGTGTGTGAAGCCTCATTGCATAGTGCTACAAGTGTATGAAGCCTCATAGCATAGTGCTACAAGTGTGTGAAGCTTCATAGCATAGTGCTACAAGTGTGTGAAGCCTCATAGCATAGTGCTACAAGTGTGTGAAGCCTCATAGCATAGTGCTACAAGTGTGTGAAGCCTCATAGCATAGTGCTACAAGTGTGTGAAGCCTCATAGCATAGTGCTACAAGTGTGTGAAGCCTCATAGCATAGTGCTACAAGTGTGTGAAGCCTCATTGCATAGGGTGCTACAAGTGTGTGAAGCCTCATTGCATAGGGTGCTACAAGTGTGTAAAGCATCATAGCATAGTGCTACAAGAATTTCCTTGTTGGTATTTTTAACTTTCCAGGAATTTTTAACATTCTTCTGAGAAATCCCAACAATAATTAATAATAATAAGCTTTCTAACTCAGAAGCTCAATCACTGTGTCATATTAGGCCACTCAGGAGTGAACAGGCCAAAGAGATGACTTTACAAGGTTGGCAAACATACATCATTTATAAAAAAAAAATTACTTTTCAATTAATAATTTTCCCAGCCTAAACCTTGTGTTCTACATATTTGGATATTGTAACTACCATAGCTCCATGATATACGTAGATCTCACATATATAAATACATACTTGTACACATAAACAACATATAGAAATGGATAGAATGAGAATAAAGATGGTGTAACTACCATAGCTCCATGATATATGTAGATCTCACATATATAAATACATACTTGTACACATAAACAACATATAGAAATGGATAGAATGAGAACAAAGATGGTGTAACTATCATAGCTCCATGATATACGTAGGTCTCACATATATAAATACATACTTGTACACATAAACAACATATAGAAATGGATAGAATGAGAACAAAGATGGTGTAACTACCATAGCTCCATGATATACGTAGATCTCACATATATAAATACATACTTGTACACATAAACAACATATAGAAATGGATAGAATGAGAACAAAGATGGTGTAACTACCATAGCTCCATGATATACGTAGATCTCACATATATAAATACATACTTGTACACATAAACAACATATAGAAATGGATAGAATGAGAACAAAGAAACACAAGCTAATGTGTGAGAATGCTTTGCACAGTTTACATGAAAAGAATAATAATATTATTACCAAAATAACAAACATTGAGCTCATACTTTTGCTTGTGGCCGGTGCAAAGGAGCATTAATCTCATCACCGTTTTTTGCCTCTAAAACATCTGCACCAGCTGACTTGTTCTTGACCAGCATAGAGTGGTATGAAGCAATTCATCTACTAAGTTATTGAGCAACTTTTCAGATCAGACAAATAAATTGAATGCTGAGTTATGGCCAGCCCCACATTCATAATGTCAACTGTCTGTTTAATTTTGTTTCAGAGAGAGTGTGTGTGATTAAGTCAGACACTGAAAAGGAACTAGTTAAAAGGTTTTTGGACATTGTGAGGGGACAACAGGAACTTGTCAGGTCAGTCATGTTTGAATGAGATAGGGAATTAGAAGGGGTGTGTGGTAACAGTAATAGGAGAACAATACAAAACCATTCATGTTGCTGCCTACATGCTGCTTTCTCAGAAAACAACAAAAACAGACTGACAGAAAATATAACCAAACTACATTATAGGAAGTAACTAAAACTAGTAAAAATAAGGTAGTGAAAATATATTTGGAAAAAAAAACATAGCTTTTTTTTTAGGCGCCTGAGGTCAATGACTGAATACTAAAAAATGACCACTAGTCTAGAAACAGAAAAAGGGGGAGAGAAGTAAGGATAATAAAGGTAACCTGCTCAAGCAGGTTGAAAAAAAAAAGGGGGGGGGGGTGGTTGTGGGTGTTTAAGGGGGGATTCATGCGTTGATGGCAGACACAGCAATGCAACCTCCCCCACCACAGGGTGGCACCCCATCCAAAACAAAGAATATCACTAGTCACAAGTGCACCCCTTCTACACACAAGTGAATACATTCACTTATGCTCATATAAACCCACCTACACATATAATACGCAGATGTACGACAGATCATCATCATTGCATGGTGGACAACTCCAAAGTGCTCATATCCCATCCTCAGCATGTACCCAAGCGATGCACAAACTCCAAAGTTCTCATATCCCATCCGTTCCCTACTGATGCACAAACTCCAAAGTGCTCATATCCCATCCATTCCCTAGTGATGTACAAACTTCAAAGTGCTCATATCCCATCCATTCCCTAGTGATGCACAAACTCCAAAGTGCTCATATCCCATCCGTTCCCTATTGATGCACAAACTTCAAAGTGCTCATATCCCATCCATTACCTAGTGATGCTCAAACTCCAAAGTGCTCATATCCCATCCTCAGCATGTACCCAAGCGATGCACAAACTCCAAAGTTCTGATATCCCATCCGTTCCCTACTGATGCACAAACTCCAAAGTGCTCATATCCCATCCGTTCCCTAGTGATGTACAAACTTCAAAGTGCTCATATCCCATCCGTTGACATAGATTGACTTGTCCATCTTTTGATGTTACTCGTCAGATGCTACATACAGTGTTATAAAAATATTATGATATTCCCTCTAATAAGTTACAATAATAGTCTGTTTTAATACAATGAGGTTTGTCACTTTGTTGACTGGGAACTGTTACTAACTATTTCATGATACAGAGTTTAGATATTTTCATAATTATTACACATAGATCACAATTTACGTACTAACAATGTCTGGACATGGATTCATGTAGCCAATAATCACAGACTATAAATTTTCCTTATACAAGTTTATTTGATCATCGATTGTTCACATGAAGTATAGTGGAGTACCTATAAAATTATAAATTCCAATTCTAAAATTAATGTTCTTGATCTGGATGCACTCAAGAGGTTAACACCGGTTTATATTGATGCAATTCTTAATATATATTGTCTGTGGCATTTCTAATTCTATCTTTCATTCTATTCAAATATTACAACTCGTTTTGCTTGACACTTGATATTCTATATCTATGTCTTGACTTACTCAATGCTACTCTTAATCTACTTACTATTGCTTTCTGAAGCACAAAATTTCTGAATCTAACTTGAAACACTTAACTAAACTATGTCTGGTCTAACTTGATGTTCACAAGGTGATTCTCTCTCTCTCTTTCTAACTTACATTATTTTGATCTGGTTTTCTAGTTCTATGTTTCTAACTCTAGGTGTTTCTTTCCCTCTGTGTTTATTGATGTTTCTGGAGGTTGCTGGATGTTCCTCAAATCATTGTCTAAAACTCTCTCATTTCTGCTAATGCATGAAGTTAAACACCTCTGACTCATTGGCATCATTTGTTGGCTTTGTCACTGTATAGCAATCTCTCAGCAAATGGTTGAATGCAAATTTCAACTCTAGATGACTTTTGTGTTTAATTTTGCAAAACAAGACTTCTATTTTGGCAGTTAACCTCTGAGTTTTAAAAATAATGCTAACATGAACCCTAAGAGTGGTATATTTCTCACAAATTTAGCCTGCCTCCGAGTTAAAAAAAAAAATCTAATTTCTGGACATGTGACGGTTAAGTCAAGTTCACATCTATTCCCCCACCTTTCCAATAACAGCTAACATTTTCCAATAACAGCTACAATTGCATCTGTTATTTTTGTGACTGCTTTATAATTCTTTTACTGCTAATACCTACTAATTTTGGGTAACTACAAAGATATCCAACCCAAGCTATATCTCTATCTCCCATTATGATCTCCCATTATGTGATCTATTCTAACCTAGTCTATATACTAATTACAATAATCTGCAAGTTTCCATAGTTCACCATATAATCTGTTGTATTGTAGTTATTGCAGTTCCAATGTTAAAATTAAATACCCACTTATTTCAGCAGTAGCCAATCAGATGACAGCTTGCCTTCTCAGCTGTCACAGGCTGCATCTCAGCTGGAAGACCATGTATCAGGGACAGGTATGTACTGTCACAGTTAAAGTTGGGGTTGAATTATTCTTGCATCACAATTTTTACAGAATCAAATGTGGCTTCAACCGGGAACATATTTTAGCTTCAAAATTAGTGTGGTTTGTTGATTCAGAAGACCTAGTATTGCAGCACATGTTTAAATGGACAAGCTCCAACTTCTCTAGCAGAACACAGGAAAGTTCTTGCAAAGATAACACAGCTTTCAAGGTCAATGTGACTCATGCTGCATTAACGTTTATGTTCAGTGACCAAGAGTAGATCATTCTGTACCCACTAATAAACTGATTTCTCTCTCTCTCTACGATCAAGACTCAATCAGAGTAGGATTCCAGACTCTCTCATGAAGTCAGCTGTCTGTTTAAGTGAATCGATTGCCCCATATATAGTTTTTCTTTCAGGGAGGTGGGCATGCACGACATTGCTCTTCTCAGGTCTGTGTACTGTGGGCAATCCTGTAGAACATGTTTTGTAGTCATATTGTCCAGTGTACAGTGGCATAAACTGATTTAAAATGTACGCCACATCTGTAGTTTGGATATTTAATAATGTTATTTTGTTTATAATTTGTTTTATTTTTTAAAATACTGTAGGGCCAAGAATAAATTTGAATACAGTGTTAGTGAACATATATTTCTGTGACAATGGCACATTGGTGTGATATGGTCAGTATCACGCCAGGTCGCATTTTCTTCCCGGAAAAATCACTGGTAATCCCTTCTCATAACATGGCCAAAAAATGATGATTGTTTCTTTCTAATATTGGAAATTGGGTCTCTTTGCTTTGGCCTCCTTTCATAACAATTTTGTTACTCTGTTTAGCTGTCCATGTTTTTATTAGTCTTCTGTCCATGCTTTTATTACACTTCTTAGCTCTCCATGGTATTCTCAACATTTTTCTGCAAAACCACAATCCTGCAGCCCCCAGTGATTTTTGTTGTCCTATTGTCTAAAATTCACATCTGTATGTTAAGACTGGCTCTACAAAACATTAAAGAACTCTATCTTGTCACCAAAGTAAAAAATGGATTGCACAGTATCTTCCTTATTTTTTTTTGGAGAGCTACTTTTGCCTGAGCTATTCTGCATCTCACCTCTTTTGTACATTACCATCTGAGGTTAACATTGTTCCCAGGTATTTAAATTCATCTACCTGTTTTAATATTATTCCATTTGTCTTAATGTTATTCCACTTGTCTTTATTGTGCATTTTATGTATTTTTTGTTGTTGTTGCTACCATTACTTCTGTCGTTTTGCAATTATAGACTAGTAGTAAGGTTTACAAATAATCAACAACAGAAAATATAACAAAAATGAATTATTTTGTGATTTTTTTCCCAAGTGTTTGTAAACACCCCTGAAATGTTTCTCTGATCTATCACCTCGGAAGTTTCCCTTCTTAATATTCATTTATTTTAAATTGTTTTCATTCAAGAGGATCACCAGCTCTCGATGGGTGAATAAGATAACAATAAATCCTTATACATTTGGAGCCAAGATCATACAAAGCCCATTTCAAGTGTTGATCAGATTCAAAAGGACCAAGAGTTGGAGAAATAAGGATAAATAGAACTATCAGTCTCGTACCACGTGTAGGGCCATGGAGAAACAGGGTTTGGTACAATAAAAGAATCTAATACAGATTGTCTGAAAAAGAATGTACTGAGTTTGATAAATCCCCCCACCCCCGATGTGATAAGAGGATCCTTTTTATACTAACGGTGATGTAATATCTTAAAGTTTGTTTTTTTAATCCTACCCTACAAAGGTGCAATATGGGTACCCTTCATGACATGGCAGATATGTAGTCGATAATCCATTTCCTCCCGCACTCGACGTGTATTCGACAGCACAAAATGTTGTTTTGTGGGTGCCTTCTTGGAAAATCAGTGTGTATGTGTACGGCTGGTATTTCAACTTAAACTTTTATGTCTCAGTTATAATTGGTGCTTCACTGATAACCATAGCCTCAGTTATAATTGGTGCTTCACTGATAACCATAGCCTCAGTTATAATCGGTGTTTCAGTTTCAGCACAATCGGTGCTACTTACAAGTCTCTGCACAAGCTGGTCTTCTTGAAAAAACCTAAAGAAAACGGTACATTATTTTTTTAGATGCTGTATTATAAATTATAAAGACAGAGGTAATGGTAACAACAAAGAGAAAGACATCACCTCAGTGCAGAATAAAGACAAGTGGAATAATATTAAAACAGGTAAATTAATTTAAATATTTGGGAACTTTGTTAACCTCAGACGGAAGATGTACAAAAGAGGTGAGATGCAGAATGGCTCAGGCAAAAGCAGCTTTCCAAAAATGAGGAAGATACTATGCAATCCATTTTTGACAATAGAAACAAGAAAAAGAGTTCTTAAATGTTATGTAGAGCCAGTCTTAACATATGGATGCGAATCATGGACAATAGGACAACAAACAAGAAAATCATTGGAGTCTGTAGAAATGTGGTTTTACAGAAGAATGTTGAGAGTACCATGGACAGCTAAGAAGAGTAATGAAGATGTTCTGAGAGAGGTCAAAGCAAAAAGAGAGCTAATTTCCAATATTAGGAAGAAACAATCATCATTTTTTGGCCATGTAATGAGAAGAGAACAACTGGAATATATTGTAACAACTGGAAAAATTGAGGGACGAAGAGATAGAGGGAAGCAAAGAGAAAAAATAACAGACAGCTTAAGAGAATGGCTTGGCAGAAGGTCAACAACAGAAATGATAAATAGCTGATGAGATCGAAAGTTGTGGAGAGACATGATCACCTACGCCCCTACGCCAGCAAGCCCGGTACTTGATGATGATGATTATAAATAGTACAATTGTATTTGATCTAATTAAGCTTTGAAATGACCCAAAGTGGTTTACCTGTGTACTTCCACATCTTTCAATGTGGCTAATATATAACTTTGGTTGTTATCATTTCTGTAGTAATTTTGTCATCATCTTTGTCTTTAACAGATTCCATGGCTGGTTCTCAAAACACTGTCATCCTAGGAAATGATGATGGTGCTACAAAAGATGAGGAAGACAAGCATGCACCAGTTGTCAATATGAACTCAATTGAGAGAGTTGTATCTTTTAGTGAGAGTTTCTCTCATGAGTCATCATCACAAAAAGCTTTACTAGGTAATCATTGCTTGGTCACATTACTTGTGTGCTCACTGAAACTATGTTCTATCCATGTTTAACCCTAGATTACGATACTGTAGTAAAAATAACCAGATCAAAACACAAATTCTTATAATTTTGATAGTTTGTGGTGTTTTAAACATTACCCCCCTCTGTGTACCTTCCTAATTACTACTTCCAGTGACCCCTGAGTGTTGGATTTGTTTCTATTGATGTGGAATTGTTTCCCCCATTTTGTGTGAGATATGGTCCTATAATACAAACAAATTTGGCAAATTTTAACAAATTGGTAGTTTTTCTATTTTTTTTTATCCTTTGACCGGGGAAATTTTCATGGTTGTCAGCGACATCACACAATTCTTTGCAACTCGGGGAAACTCATTAATGCTTTGAGGTAGCTGAACATATTGATGAATTCTCAGTTTTTCTAACCTTTTTTTGAGTTACTTTCATCTTTTATAGAGCCAAAGATACCTACCCACAAACCATCAACCCACATTACTTAATTAATGTTTAAAAAAAAAAAAAATAAATACATTAAAAATATTTTTTGTGACTTAAACTATAACCTAAGATATTATTAATGTAACATTGAATGTGATTACTGTGCTTGCATCTAGACAGCTTCAAAACTTGTAGTTGGAGTGTTTGTCAATCTTCTGTCATTCTCTACATTCAGCCTGCGTTTTGCCTTTTTTTTTTTTTTAAAAAGTTTTTAACATTTTGTTAGGACCTTCTATTTGTAGATTATCAGGCACTAATGCATGGAAAAATAAAAAACCTACAAGAACACTTAAATAATTAAACTTAACAGCACAGGGACCCAATACAACATGAAAATCAACACCAGCAAGACATAAGATGTGAAAATCATCACTGACTGTTTGTTTACTAAAATTCTCTTTCATGCAACCTTCACCATATTCTTGTGTTTGTAACAGGCTTGTAACCATGTATTTCACAACCCCAATTGTAAAACGTATAACGTTTCAAGCTGTCACTATCCTTCAGCACCCTCAACTGTTGTCTGGTAGCGCCTAACGCTGTTGAGCTGTGCAGCCGAATGTATGACGAGCTAGTTCTCCCTTACTCTCGTTGTATTGAATTGGCCTCTGTTTGACAGCTGCCGCAGCTCTTTAAAGAATTGAGCCCTTGCGCCCCTGACATCGAAGGCACCCTCCGCCGGTTGCTGAATTCGGCGACTCCTCCAGTCACAGTGTAGGTCAGCCCCTTGACTGACACCGACGTCTAGAACTGCCTAGGGATGCAGATCAGCCCCGTGTGGTTTTCTGGAGGCCACTGCTACCCATGCTGCCTCCTGATTGACCATAAGCCCGTGGCGTTCACCCTTGCCAGTGAGCGTTATGCCGTACTCCGCACTGTCTGCCCACAATTTATGACAACCCCAGTCTCCGTTCTTCGCTGAGGTCGGACAAAACACAGCTAGCTTGAACAAAGCAGTCAGTAACACCGTTGAACTCACACATCACGTTTATTACTTACAAAGGCATACTCCCATATGGATCACACCCACACTAGTGATATCATTCACAATGCTAAAAAGTCTTCACATGAATAAGCTAACAGCTTCATAGCAACTGGCTCAGCGTGGCTTATGCTAAGCGAGCACTAGTGATATCATTCACAATACTAAAAGTCTCTTCACATGACTAAGCTAACAGCTTCTTAACAACTGACACTTCTCACTTGAATTTAAGTCCTACTAGTTTGACAGTGATCTCTGCAATATGTGCCACTTTGGCACGCAAGGGTTATGTTTTTGAGATTGTGATTCTGCCCTATGTGCCGTCTACGGCTCGAAAGGACAATAGATAGATAGATAGATAGTTTGACTACCTTAGCTTAACTGACCTGTCCTGTCCACTGTCGCAACTCTACTGTTTATGGTCCCAGGTATTGTCTAGCCCAGACGCCCTTGCTGACCGCTCGCCCTCAATCGAATGTCCCTAACTTAAACTCCTTTGTCTCACTTAACTCTCCCCGACTCGTTTTTGATCGCCCTACACGCTTTCTCCCTGATTCATGATGTGTTCATATTCTCCGCTTTCCCCGTGGACCTGAAGCCTCTTACTAATACTCTCCAACCTAATTATCTCCCTTTGACCCGCACCAATTCTACCCTCCTCTTTCCCTCTTGTTATCTCCCTGTTTTATGTTCACTCCCCTGAATCTGGTCAAATCATGAATCTTTTATTTGTATTTTACCATCTCCGTCGTACTCTATAAAAACTGGTTACTTAACCCAAGATTACAATACTGTAGTAAAAATTATCGTGGTAAAAATGATCAGATTAAAACACAGATTACTCAAAATTTGACATTTTGTCATGTTCAATCTTAATGTCAACGTTCTCACCCTGTAATAATATGAAGTGTTGAAAAAAGTTACAGCATGTGTTTCAAAGTTTTCATCCGCTGGTTTTGGAAAGAAATAAAACAAGAAAATCTATAATGGCTTTGATACAAATGTTTTGTAATAAGCAAAAAAATGTGTCTGACATTTGTCCACTGCTAGAATTTATTTGTAAACATAAGTTCTAATATATTTATACATTAAAGAGTTCATTCTTTCTTGTTCCTCTCTTTCTGTGTGCAGATACACAAGACCAGAGTGTTGCAGACATATTAGCTGCCCTGCTGGAAGAGTCAGGCCCTCCTCCTTCCAACTTGGCCTCCCTGGAGGATCAGGACAGCATACTTAATGAAAGCATTATTTTAGATAAAGAGGAGGAAAAAGATGAAGAGGAAGAAACAATGCTTATGTCTCAGATTATAAATAGGCAGGATGCTGCTGACACAGAAATTGGGTAAGGCTGCCATAATAGATTATGTTAGTTCAGTTTTATATACTTTTTATGATGGTCACTTTGTTGCGTGCATGTTACAGCATATGTTATTTTGTAACTGGCAGATGTAATTTGCATAGAGTACCAGAGATATGACAATTTACGGTTCCTACTTAAGTTACTTTACAAGTATATCTATCTATCTGTCTGTCTGTCTGTCTGCCTGCCTGCCTGCCTGAATCTATCTAATCTATCTATCGTCCTTTCGAGCCGAAGACGGCACATAGGGCAGAACCACAATCTCAAAAAAAAAAACAGAAACCTTGCGTGCCAAAATGGCACATATTGCAGAGATCACTGCTTCCAAAACTTATGGCTCTGTTTCCATAATAATACTTTTTACAATGACAGCTTGTCAAGCCATCGATCAACCTTCTTAGTCGCCTCTTACGACATGCCTGGAAGGTCATAGTGTCACTATTCTTTACTTCCCTCATAATGAGGCCCCGGTAACACACAGGAGTTTACAAGTATAAGCACCTATGTTTTACAGTGACCAATTGCACATTTTATGAGTGATGGGGTTGATATCATGCCAGGCCACCATACTTTTCTAGAAAAAAGAAATATCTCTGACATCCATTTTCAGAGGCTAGGTGAATTCTGAAGCTGTAACAGTCTGAACATAAAAAATGTGCCACATCTGGGAATTTGAGCCCAGAGGCTTCTGGTCAGTGGCGAGTGTAGCAGCCATTCAGACACCACATCTTTCCAAGCTTCAACGTGTTACTCTTGAAAGTTGTTAACTACACTTGCAAAACACTTTACAGGGCTCCATTAACAGATACACAACATATAAAGATGACAAGATAACATTAGCTGTACTCGTAGAAGAGTCAGAAGCTACAGTTAAACAAATACAACTCATATGTTGCTGTTATATGTTATTCAGATGTCATCATGTACAAATATAATTCAATAAAAAACCATTCTGAGCTTCTCGTTACCAGACATTTTTTTGGACGTCATTTATATTCAAAATTTATTATAGATCATGTTATGTTGCAGAATAAACTCATATCATTCAGGGTACATAGTTAAATCATGTTCCGTTGTTCTCTTTTTCCACTACACTTAACCCTAGATTACGATACCGTCATAAAAAATGACCACATGAAAACACACTCTTCATAAATTGACATTTTGCAGTGTTTCAAACATTACCCCTCCTCTGTGTACCTTTCTAATTAGTACTTCTGGTAACCGCTTAGTGTTGGATTTGTTTCTATTGATGTAGGATGAAACAATAGAAGACCTACAAGAACACTTAAACAAACTCAACAGCTCAGGCACAAAATACAACATGAACATCAACAAAACAGAAGTCATGAATGTCGCCAAAAATAAACAGAACATCAACATAACTATAGAAGGCAGACAACTAAAACAAGTAGAGGCATTCAAATACCTAGGAAGTCTAATGACAAACAATAATTCTCAAACAGCAGAGATAGAATCAAGATGCAACAAAGCTTGTCAAATCATTGGACAGTCATCACCACTATTGTCCAATAAGGAAATAACTCTGGAGGCAAAACGAGCACTATACAATACAATCTTCATCCCAACATTGTGCTACCAATTCCAGACCTGGACCGTAGATGCAAGAACAATAAGAAAAATAACCTCTACAGAGATGAAATGTGTTAGACGAATGACAGGAAACAGTCTGAGAGATAAGATCAGAAATGAAGAACCGAGAAAAAAGCTATAAATAGCCCCTGCCATAGAATATGTAAGGAAACAACAGATAAAATGGTTTGGCCACGTGACAAGGCCGAAAGATCACAACACAGCGAGCCTTCAACAAATGTTGTGAGAACACCAGACCCAAGGGTGAACAACGAAAAAGATGGATCGATGGAATATTGAAACACTATGAAACATAACAGCAGCAGAGGCGAATAGAAGAGCAAAGGACCGCAAATTATGTCTCCCCTCGATGCTGAAAGGCAAATGAGGAAGGAAAGAAGAAGAAGATGTAGGATGTTTTTTTTTTCATTATGTGAGATGCATCGTTTTTGCCTAAAAAAAAAAAAATTAATTTTTTAAATTTCCTGGTCATCAGCAGACATCAAACAACCCTTTGTGACTCAAGAAACACAGCAAATAACGCTATGAGACTCAAGAAACACAGCAAATAACACTATGAGACTCAAGAAATACAGCAAATAACGCTATGAGACTCAAGAAACACAGCAAATAACGCTATGAGACTCAAGAAACACAGCAAATAACGCTATGAGACTCAAGAAACACAGCAAATAACGCTATTAGGTTGCCAAACATGACAATCTTTCGGCGACTGTACCGATAGACATTGTAATACATCCGGCCCATGAGGTGAAACTCAGGTCACAAATTAGCCTGAGCCAGGAATTTCAGGTCCCCGTGTTTGCCTAGTGTGAACACACAGGAGTGTATCAAAAGTTCAGAAAAAATTAATATTTTTAGAGCACCTAATATAACATTAACAAAAAAAAAGTAAAGTACCCCCGTCACGCCAAGTGGCGTATAGGGAATATGGTGTTAGTGACCCGTCACGTCAAGTGGCGTATAGGGAATATGGTGTTAGTGACCATAAATTTTACAGACCTTCAGCACATGATTTTGGTTGAGAGTTGGCAGATTTTTGAAAATGTTTTCAAGGGTTTGAACATAAATGTTTGTTCACAGTTCGTTAACCTTCGCTGTAGATAAAGTCTTTAATTCGATGGCTTCATTTGTTGTGACCTTGGTAGCTAAGGACCTAACTTGTGCAAACGGATGGCATTGGCAAGGATCATTTTGAATCTATGAAGTGGGCTCATTTTGTGTTTAACTCAAAAGCATATGTGCTTTTTAACCAAAGATTTTTTTTGGGGGGGGGACTCAAGGAAGATATCCCCGATGGAAGAATAAATTGTACTATTAGTCCCATAAATGATTCGCTTCCAGAGGTTTATGATGTAAACAAAGCAGTTTTGTTATTGCAAGTGAATAATGTCCACACCTATAAATGATCAGGATTGTGTAGCAGCAGCAGCTTTATAGCGAACACAGAAAACATCATAGGATTGTGCTGTTCTGAAACAGCTATGCCATGCTACCCTAGAATTGCCTTTAATGGGATTACTGTGACCACAAACCACTCTCCATGTGTGTGCCACATATTTACACCCCAGAAAGAAATACTGAATATAACAACATCATATGCCGTCTGTGATATTAATGACCACAAACCAGGAGCCTCCTGTATGATTGATACAACTGTTGCACCAAGCACTTCATCAGCAGAGCCATATCTATGGAATGTTAATCTGACATTGTTCTTGAATGATGTCCAAGTTAATGAGACATCAGAATCGTATGGCAGCAGCTACAAGAAGGGAGCAGAGAACATCAAGTTCTGCTGCTATAAAGGAGACTTGCCTTGCTATCCCAGAATTGCCTTAAATGGGATCAATGTAGTTGAAAACTTCTCCTCTTGTGTAAACTACACATTCACATCCAAGAGTGAATCAGTGAAGGTCACAAAATCATATTCTCTCTGTGGTTTTACTAAATACAGGTCAGGTGGCTTCTGTTGGATTGGAAATGATAACTTACCACCACTGTGTGTCTATATGTTTGGAATTGGAGTCATCAACGATGGCCAAACATCATCAAGTGCTACGACGATCATCATTTTTGGGAGGACGCGAACTTCCATGGTATATGGTGGATAGGCGGCAGGAACCATTGAAGGCTATGTCTGAAAAGTGTTCCTTCTTGCAGTTTCCTCATATTCCAAGTCCGGCTTGTTGCAGGAGCTACTGAGTTAAGTGCTCTGTGCACACCGTGAGCTGTGTGTCTCATCTGTTTTGATCCTGTTTCGATATCCCGCTTGTTTACGATGAATGATAATATCGTATGACAGGGAACAGTTGGCTGTGGTCACTTTCTGCGCGGTTTCGGCTTATGTCTTTTGGCGTGTGCTGAGACTGCTACGATGGGGACTACAGTTACCTTTCTTTGTTTGGGAGATGAGTTAGTAATTCGGATGATTCCACTGGCACGGGCTGTTGAGCAATTATGGATTTTAATTCGTTTGCAGTGATACCGAGGCCTTCCATAACCAATAACATGATTTTGGGGTAATTTGGTCGGTATTACGTCTGTGCCGCTTTACTTTCCCAGAAAAAAATCCGGTACCCGTTTAAGGCTGGGTGAACCCGGAAGCCGTCGGTTGGGATCGAACCCTACCCCTTGTCCTTTGTAGTCTAGTTCACTAACCACTGAGTTATCGTGGCTCTAATATAACATTTAAGTGGTAGTAATTTTTACTATTTTTAAAATATATATATATTTTATTATATAATATTGTAATTAGAGGTATTTAGAGGTTTTGTAATTAAGGGTTAAACTTCATGCAGGTAGTCTTCACCAGAGCTCTTTATTTCATCATGTAGTGATGTTTTTATATGGTTTGTTTTGCATGATGTGGTTGCTGGCATTAATATAGCCTCAATAACACTCTCTACATCATAGATTTATGGGGTGGGAATGTTTAGGTTAATTGTCATTGATTCTTCTCTAACATTCCATCAAGTCAGGCGGTGGCAGAGCATAGTTGCTGTCACATTTAGGCATGTTCTTCCTGCACTTCTGTGATGCTTCACTGACTTTTCTCACAATGCCCCAAGTCTTTGTCAACATTGTGACACTGTTTGATGAAATTTGTATTTATTCCTTCAGCGTGGACCTTGATGTGACAGACTTACAGGACTCTTGGTACCTGGATAAAGATGCAGATGTTATCATGGACACAGATGATGAGAATGATGATGACTGTTTACCTCAGTTTGACGGCGCATCTGATAAAGCTCCAGGTAATGTGTAAAGAACACTTCATTTTGATTGAATTAATTAGTGGCAACTGCTGTTTCTTTTCAACTGAAGGCAACAAATAATTAAATAAATATTTATGTTACAGCTTTACAAATGTTAGACACAACAAATAATTAAATAAATATTTATGTTACAGCTTTACAAATGTTAGACACAACAAATAATTAAATAAATATTTATGTTACAGCTTTACAAATGTTAGACACAACAAATAATTAAATAAATATTTATGTTACAGCTTTACAAATGTTAGACACAACAAATAATTAAATAAATATTTATGTTACAGCTTTACAAATGTTAGACACAACAAATAATTAAATAAATATTTATGTTACAGCTTTACAAATGTTAGACACAACAAATAATTAAATAAATATTTATGTTACAGCTTTACAAATGTTAGACACAACAAATAACAACATTTTTTTACTGTTGAGTCTTTATAATTAAAAAGTGACAGTGCAAACATCTAAAAGGGCTGCATGAATAAACCAAGGATAGACATGGATTAGTGATGGTTTAGACAGTTCATGTCTCAGCTTTGAAGAACAATACTAATCATACAGTCAGAAAGATGTTATGAATGTGGTTGACTGCTTATTTAGTGGTGATTAGACCTTAAACAGCCTAACTTCACAGTTTAGATAAGTACTATAAATTTCATTCTCATATGTCAAATTATAACATTTTGATCTGAATATTTTTCACTTACTCTGCACCTTCTTTACAGCAGCCCTACATGATTATATGGTTAATGTATGTTATTTCTTTTAGACTGTATTATTGTCCTCGTAAAGAATACTCTTGAACTTTGTGTTTGTATTCTATCTATCTATTGACCTTTTGAGCCGTAGCCGGCCCATAGGTCGTAGACCAAGATACTCCTTCTTTTATCTGAATTTTTGTTCTAGCAGATCAACAATTAATACAAACAATGCGTTTGTATTAATTAAAGAAATAATAAGCAGATAATTTTTATGTGTGTTTTATTGATACTGCAATCTACAAAATATTTAGTCATACTCTACACAATTATTTCATTTTGATACACAATTGTACCTGAGCTGAATTTCTTGATTATGCTCTTATTTGTTTATTATCTAAATTACATATAGGACCACACAAAAAGTCTGATGAAAATCAAGTTCCTAGTACGGCAATCCCAACTACTGCTATGTTGCAAGAAACTGTGGACACACCTCAGAGTGAGGTTTTAGATATTAGCACAACTAATAGATCAGACTCTAATTGGAGAACAGCAACTGCTGGAAGGGTTGTGGGAACCTCCCAAGGTTTCCTTGGTGGCAGTGGGTCATGGACGCAAGGCTGGCCTCAGCAGTCAGCACCAGGAAGTGCATCTTGGCCTGGCCAAAGCTCCACATGGTCACAGCAACAACAGCAATATCAAAACTGGCCTCAACAGACATCTCCCTCTGCCTTTCCTTCACAGCAGGCAACCTTTCATCCCCAATCACCAGCAACATCTTTTCAGTCACCACCTCACAACCCATATGCCTCTCCTACTCATCAGCAAGCATATCAGACCCCATCACCATCAACATCCCACCACCAGTACCAGTACCCACCTTACCAATCACCAACATCCAGTCAGACGTACCAGCAACCTTATCAGAGCCCATCACAGCATTCATATCAGTCACCAGGATCTAACCAGACTTTCCACTCCCCTCAGTCATATCACTCATCCTCCTCCAACCAGCCATATCAATCTCCATCTTCTAGCCAATCTTATTCTCCGTTAGGAGCCCCCAGTCAACAGTATCAACTACCTGCATCAAGCAAACCATATATGTCACCCCCTGGAACTCAACCATATCAGTCTCCACAAAGTAATACAAGCTATCAACCAACTAGTGGGACTATGTACCCCCCATATCAGTCACCTCCCCTGTCACACCATTCATCCCCTCAGCAGCAATATCCACCATCATACCAATCCCCAGTCCAAGTTGGGCGCTACCAATCTCAATCATCTTGGAGTCCTCAAGGTTTTCCTGGCTACTTCCAAGGACTCACAGGCAGTCAAGCTACTGGTAGCTCAAGAAAACATTCATCTAGTTCTACCCAAGCTCATCAGCCTGATGCATCATTTAGGCAACCTGGTAGTTCATCATTAAGTGGCTCTATTGGCTTTCAGTCTCAAGATATACAACAGCAACAACACATGTCTCCTGGGCCACACAAACAGCAGACTGATCTAACTCCTCCCAACAGGCCTTCAAGCTCACATGGTATGGCAGGGCTAGAAGCATATGGTAACCAATCAGCTGATGTGTCACTGACTCAGAAAAAGAAAAAGGGTGTCAAGAAAAGGAAAGAGAGCACAAAACCAGGTGGATTTAAGTCACCCCACCCTCCTTTATGTTTGAGTCCAATGCCTGTTGTTTCCAAGAGTCCCTTTGAACTTAGTCAGCAGATTCCGCCTGTGAGCTCCTCACATTCCTCAAATATGAACACGCCACCATTGGTGTCTGGAGCTCACATGTCCCAGTCAATGTCACAAGATCACACAAAAAGTCCCCATGCTGCTACAGAAGACAGCAACAATTTAGCAGTTATCTCAAGCACTAAACCATCAGAAGTAGCATCAGTGACAAAAATTTCCACTCTTGAATTCAGACCTAATAATGCCCCATATTCTGCTGCTCCAGCCAGTACAGTTGTCACAACCTCATGTAAACCTGCAGTTATCACTAATAAGCCATGTAGTCTGCATGCAGAAAAATTTGATACATGCACTTCTACTCCCATGATACAGCAGTTGCTGATGGAAGAGCCTGCAAGAATGAACATTAGAAAGGAGGACAGAGATGCTGTTATGAAGAAGCCTATGACAAATCCTACACTGCCAAAGCCAAGAAAGAAATATACAAGAAAAGCTACTCAGAGTGGAAGAAAACCTGGACGACCCCGAAGCATGAGTCTATCTTCACCAGCGCCCCCTACAACAAGCTACTTTGGATATCCCATGATAAACCCACCCATGACGGGGCAGCAAGAAAAGCCTCACTCAGCCTCTCTTTCATTCAGCTGTGAGCCTAGAATGCCTTCGGTTTCACAAAACTACGCCTGGCAACAACAATGGAAACAGCAAAATTACGTCCCTGGTAGTCAGTGGCAGCAGCACCAACAGCAGCAGCATCAGCACTGGGGGTTGAATGATTGGCAAATGTACAATAACCCAGGTGAATGTGTCAACAGTGGGGAAGCTGGGAATAGCTTTGGAAATGTAACTAGCAGACTACAACAAAGATCATTAAGTGCTGATGCTGTTCAGTCACCCATCTATGACAAAAATGTACAGCTTGATCAAATATCTTCATTCCCTGTTAGCCAGCCAGTCAGTCAGAGTAGTTCAGTAAGTGTTGAGCAAATAACTGCCAACAGAGAAAGTGCTGCAGACAAATCCTCACTGTCCAGTTTGTTTCAGCTTGTCTCTGATGTAGGTTCAGAGTCCTTAGACTGGGAGAATGAATCATCCACTGTTGTACCAAATCTTTTCCCAAACAGCAGTGAGTCAGGGACCCCAAAGTCAACACCAACTCCGGATCTCAACCAGGAAAGCCCATCAGTGAAAGATTTTATTACACTTGAGACACCAAGCAAACAAGATTTAGAGAATGCAAGCTCTGATGCTGCAGCAGCAATGTCTTCTTCAGAGGAGTCAGATCATGATTCATCTTGTGATATCAAACCTACAGCCTTAAGCAGATCAAGTAGTATTGGAAGTAGCCATCCTCGATTAGGGAAACAAAGCAGGCTGAAGAAACTAGGGTTGCTGCCCAGTGAGAGCATGAGTGTAGGATCTATTGCTAGTCTTATAGAATCCAACCCAGCCTACACTTACACATTTCATGTGCCTACGCCAGTTTTCAAGAAACTGAAGTTTTTCACAAGTGTTGAAAGTCAAAAACATAACATCGCTGTGGTCAGGATGCACCCAATGGATGCACGTCGTTACAGCTTGCTAAAGATTGGCCGAGAGATTGTCAAAGTAGTGAAACTATCAGAAGTTGATCTTGCCCATTATAATGTTAGCTTGCCTTCTCCATATCCTTTTGTGTCTGCTGATGGATCGACAAATAGAGTCAACCTAGACATCCCAGTGGTGAGTGTGGACAGACGAAGTGGAGATAGTGGTTGTGAGGAAAGTAGTTTGTCTAAATTTGACACAGATTTTCCCCCAAACAAAGTAGCCCCACCAAGCTTCTTTAATGCTAGTCAAGTAAGTGCATCTCTGACTAGAGCTACATCAACAGTCACTCGGGGTTCATCTGGCAGCTCAGACTGGATGCGACAGCATGCAGGGCTGCAAGTGAACTTCAATGGAAGATTTAGTACTGGTTCACTACAAGAAACTTACAGCTCCCACCACCATGCATCGTTTAACCCACAACAGAGCCACTTTCCATTTGCCCAGCACCAGAGAGACGGAAACATGTTCTCTGGTCACCAACAGACAGCACAAAGTAATGTTAAACAAGGTAGTTCACAAGTATTAGATGAGACATCAAGATTGACTTTCCAACATTTCAGTCAAAAAGGCAGCAGTCTACACCCACACCCTGCACCTACATCCACTCACCTTCAAGGTAACTACTACCCAAATCAGCAAAGTACATATATAAACCACACCCCTTACCCACCACAGCAGGCTTACTGTCAGCAGCAGTATCAACAGCAGGAGCAATATCTACAGCAATCATTTCCACAGCATCAGCCACAGACAAATTACAATGGCTCAAATCCAGAGTCAAAAAACGGATTGCGTTCCCTGAGCCAGCATGGGCTAATAAGCAAAATTGATGGTGGGAGAGTTCATGGCCACAGTGATGACCAGGTAACCAAACCTGACATGAACACCACTGAAGCCTCCCCTATCAATACTCGGGTGAACGCACACAGTAGGGAAAACCATGCTGAACATATGGCCAATCAAATTACTACACAGTGTGCTGGTTTGTGCAACACTCTACACTGTTATTGCTCAGAGTCAACAAACCTTAGCACTAGCAGTGATGACAATTGTCAACTTGATAACCAGATGAAACAATTAAATACTATTAACAGCTTTAGTGAAAAACATAACATTTGTACAAGAAAAGCAAGATCACTGTCATTAAGGAGATCGGGTTGTGACAGTCACACACAAGATGTGGAAAATGGTTCTGTTGTGACTGAAAAAGATTCATCATTAAAATGCTGCAGCATTGATACTGCATCAAAGTCAAGCCACTCAACCACACTGAAACATCTGGACATGAATACCTCATTTGAAATGGAGCATGGCAGAAGGACCAGCTGGAGAAAAAATGTGAAAGCTTTGCGTCTGACTATACCACACCCACAGCATCATGACGGGACTCTTGTTTCCTTCAATTATACAGAGAATGGCTCTGCTACAAGCTCCCTGAAGGAATCACAAATGGATGGTCTTGTCATTGACAGCAGAGATGCCTCTCCCAACTGCAGATCAACACGATCAACCAGTTTGGAAGAAGATATGAGATCTGCTTTTGGAGGGAGACAGAGCTCCCGTCAGGCAAAATTACGCTCCCCTTATTCCAAGAATGTGTGCGACCTAAGGCCAAAAAAGAAAAAGAGGAAAAGACAGGAGCCACAAATAGAGGGTGTTCATTATATTGTAATAGGAAAATTCAAAGGTCACCAAGCCATGCTGGTGAAAGTAAAGAAATTAAACCTTGACACCAATGGCAGAGTCAGTGCAGGTCTGTTTGAGAAGCTTGCAGCAAAGGAGGTTGTGAGAGTGGTATCACAAGAGAGGTATCTCAAAAGCAGTATACAAACTGTGCAGTCAGGAGCTGTTGATCATCACAGAAATAATAACACTCTAGTTCAGAGTAACATAGAGACAGTAGAAGCACATTTAGAATGTCAGAAATTTGATCTGCAAACTGCATGTACAGCTCAGACTTTTCTGAGACCCTCAAGAGGCAGGTCTTTGAGGCATGGCAGGTTCAGGTCATCACTTGCTTCACTAACAAAACAACGAGAGACACTGAAAGACTCCAACATACAAAATTCACTAGCAAATGAGTTTCAGTCAAAAAACATGCAGGCTGGCCCCATTAGTGACAAAGTATACAGTTGTACCACCAATGGGGCCAGTGAAAATTTGGCTCATTGTTCTTTCTCTGTACATGACAGTTTTTTTCTTAAATTCAAAGAAAATTTCTTAAAGCGCAATAAAGCCAAAGATGTGATTATCAACACAAAACAAACTGATCACGAATATACATTCTTTGTAGGTGTAAGAGCCTCCATCTTTCAGAGTTTTCATCAGAAATTTCTAGCAAACATTGAGAGGCTGAAAAGTCATGATTATTCTTCTAGTTCTGATGATGAAGATGACATTCTTGATGAGACAATTTTGAAAGAGAAATTTGTAAGACCTCAAATGTTACAGGTGTGCTGCAGTTCCAGCAGCAGTAGGTTTGGTTCATATGGGATGATGAAGAGTGCATGTAACAATCTAGACTTGTGGTTCAATCAAGCAGACAAAAATGATAGTTTTAATGTCATACCTGAGATACAAGTTGAAGCTCCAGAGTCAGGAGACATCAAGGAAAGTGAAACTCTCAATGATTTAAGTGCTACAACAAATGCAGGTTCAAGTGCTGATGGTGACATGGCACTGTCTCCTGGTGCTGCCACTGCATGTACCACTCAGTTTTATGAGGACTTGACAAACAAAAGTCAAGAGCTAGTTGAGTCCTTTAATGAGCAGCCAGTACCCAAGTCTAACTCCATTTGTGAAGAAGATCCCAAATTAGGAATGGACACTGCTGGGACATCAAAGGGATCAGAAAATAGCATTGACCAGCAGGGCCATTTGAACAGCTTCTGTATAATAACCACAGGCAGTGTGAAAGATAATGAAGAAAAGGAGGATTACCTGAAAAGTCAGATGGCATTTTTTGAGGACATTTCTTCAGATTCAGATAGCTATGATACAGTGATAATGGATAGTTTTGTTGGGCAAGACAATACATCAGAGGCTGATCCTTTAATTCCAGTGCCAAGACTGACATTTTCAAGCATTGCATCTGTTAAGCTCAGTCCAACTGCTGCAGTCATGGATGTACACTCAGAGGCATCATTGTCAGAGTCAGAATGTGTGAAAGATGTTATGTCTAAAGATACAGATACATCTTTAGCAACCTCATTTGTTCAGGTATCAGTTGACTCTAAAGAACACACAGAAACACTAAACTCTGACCTCCGATGTGATACACCAGAGCTGTCAGAGGATAATAGTATCTCTCACAAGAAAGTTATAAATGAAGATGAAGAAGAAGCCCAGTCTTGTGTGTTGGATGAAAGCATATTAGAGCAATGTGAACCTCCAACGCAGGACATTTCTGAACAAAGCACAGACAATGCTTTAAGCTTTGCTCCCCAAAATAAAGATGTTTTCTGTGATTCAGATGAGGCAACTATAGAGTTAGATATGGGTCTTGATGTATCCAATACAGAATCTAATACAAACAGCAAGGAGCAACTTGCAGCAACAGAATTAGATATTGGTCTGAATGTTTCAAATACAGAATCAAATAAAAACAGCATTGAGCAGCTGAATTTGTCCAAATCTAGTGATCCAAGTGAATGTAAATTGATAAATAAATCAGCAGACTCAGATAATGACTGTGACACCGTTATATCAAATAATGCTGGTCGTAGACAGAAAAAACATGGAAAGGGTATGAAAAAGTCAAAAAGAGACAAAGGAAGTCAACTAGCCAATAGACGACAATTGATCGATGAGGGTAACAGCAGCTCAAATGATGAGGTTAGTGTTGTACCAGACATCTATGCTTTTAGTGAGAATAAATGTCTGCGTCAGCGAAAACAGACTCTCTATTACACTGACATACTAGACTCCACTGAAGATGATTCAAGTGATTCAAGTGATGAAGATTTTCGTAGTAGGGGGTCACAACGGAAACGTTCCAAAAATAACAAGAAACAGAAAGGGATAGGTATCAAAGATGGACAAATGCAGAAATCACATCATGTGAATATGGATGCTGGAAAAACCAAGAATGCTCACAGAGCTCGTCCCTCTCGGGGCAAGAAAAAGAAGACAGTAGGTGGAGATAAGCTTCTAAATAGTTTAAGTCTGCTGCATATGGCTACTCTAGCAAATCTTACAGAAGTCCAATCGGATCCACCTGGTGGTCTGTCAACATCGGTGGCAGTCACTCGCACTGATAATGAGCACAATTTACAGTGCTCAGAAATAACCAGAAATGATTACAACACCAGTTTTCCATCATCTTTAGAACAAATGTCCTTTATTTCACCACAAAACTCAGGCGAATTTACAGTAACTCAACAACCAGTGACGTGTTCACCAAGTGACAAGAAAAAGTGGAAGCAAACTGGAGGAGGAAGTCACAGAGGGGAAGACATTGCAGTATCTAGAAGATTGGCCAGCTTGCGCCCAGGATGCAATGGAGCTTCAAACCTTGGTAGTAAGCCACTGCCATTCAGCAGGCTTATGGGGAACTCTGCTTCACCAATTCCATCAAACTTTTCATTCAGCCATATCTCAGATCCTACCATATTACCTGAGCCCACAAGACAAAATGAAGATGCTGGAACATCCAGCACGCTGCAACTGTTGGAAACCAGAAGAGCACAAGTGAATTGTGCCTCATTTTCAATGAAAGATATCCTGAAACTTACTACTCCAGATGACTCCATGGATTCTGACAGCAAAGACAGCGCTGCACTCATCAGACCTCCAGAACCTAAAAGAGCTAAAGTCAAGAGCACATCTTTGTCCATGAGTGATATACTCAAGCTGACTTGTGCTGACAAAAGTGCTGAAGTGGAAAACACACATGCTGCTCACTCAATATTTTCTCTTTTGTCAAATGAAGACCTTTATCAAACCCAGTCATCCAATAAAAACCTGGAAGTAACAGATCCCCACTCATCTTTTCCAAGCTCTCAGCATTCACATGACAAAGTTGCAGCTCTTAGTAAAGTACAGCCAGAGACAAGTCATAGTGTAAGCTCACATGTACAAGAGAAAAATGTTGAGATATCTGACATCCGCATCTTGCAGGCAACAAACATCAGCAGCTCAGATCCACAAATGAAAGCTGCAGAAGCTCACCAATTGCTGAATGCACAGGCTGCAGACTTCAGTGAATCTCATAAACCAGATCAGTGCAATGAGTTACTGCAACCAGGGAAGAATGCTTACTCTGTTATCCATACAGATTCTTGTCTAAGTTTGCAGAGCAGTACACTTGATACAAGTGAAACAAAGGAGAAAAGTTTGAATGTTCAGTCTTTATTATCAGCTAGCGATCCATTTAATCTACTTAATGACAGTTGTACTCATGACACTGATATAAAACGGTATAATAAAACACAGTGCTCTGAAAATACTAGCAATACACTTAGTGAGATCAAAAGTTCTGACACAGCTACAGATATGCCTCGCTACCCTGCCTGTGCTGGTAGTACTGATCTACTTGTACCAACTGTTCTTAAAGTTCCCACTTGCCTGGGAGCGGAATTTAAACCTGAGCAAATATCACCATCATCTTGTCAAAAGTCCTCAGGTTTGGTCCCAGAGGTGCCAGATTGCAGATCTGCAGGTCTTGAGAAAATATCTCATTTGGCTTCAGAAACTAAGTCTGCCTGTCAGAATAAAAAACAGCAGAAGAAAACTTCAAAAACAGAGAAATTGGATGCTCTTCAGAGACTGGCATCAACAGCATCTGTAGAAACCAACCCACAAGCTTCTGAAACTGAAGAATCATCAGTTTGCTTACTAGAAAAATCCACAAATACTACTAGTATTTGTCAGAAAGTATCCACTCAGAAGTCTTCACAATTGAATGTGCCTAAAACTTCCATTTCTTCAGTCTTGGAAATTCCAAAGATCTCAGTAACCTGTGATGAAACATCTGTGGCTGATAGATTTGAGAGTAAAAATCCAAAATTTCAGTCAGGAAAAGCAAACAAAGAAGATAAAACAAAAGATAGTTTAAAGAATATTGAAAAAGAACTACAACCACTTCATCCATTACAGATTCCTCCATATTCATTCCCTGGTCATGGTTTCAGCTCTCATTCTGGCCAAGTGTTCCACAGTTCTGTGAATCCATCACTGTACTACCCTTACTGTTGGCAATGGCCTTTCCACACACCTGGTTCAGACCCTGCTGTAAGTCCACTTAACTTGTGCACCATCCAAAAATCTCCTAATAATTACTCCCCAATTACTCCTACATCACCCATATCACCCAGTTACCCAACCCAGGCTTCACATGTCTCCTCATCTGACATGTCACCTCCATTAAAAAAAGCAAAGCCGTTGTGGTACCCTTGGTTGACTGTTGACTCTGCAAGAAACAGGTCAGAGGCAAGGATCAATGTAGCAAATCAAAGGGACTACAACCGGCATAATTACAAAGCTGAGAACTTCAATAATTCCAATGCTTCAAACGCTTCTCAAAATCATATTGATCAATCATCAGTGTCTGTCACTTCTGAGAATGCTTGTAGACAATCACTGAAACATAAACATGAAGCTAAAATCGTTGCTACAATACAAGGCAGTTGCTCTAGCAAAATAGCAAACCTTCTTTCCAGCTCTGTGAGTATTAACAATGACAAATTATCTAATTGCCAAACAGTTTCCCAATTTTTGGGATCTGTCATTGAAACAGCATATGAACAGGGAAATGGCAGTATAATAACTGGCATTACTGATAGCATAGCAGCAACTCATCTCAAAATCCCTACTCCAACCTCAGATTCAGCAAAAAATCAGAAAAATAATGCACTTATTACAAAGAATGAATATGTTCCTGCAGATACTCACAAGGAGAGGGAAACTGCTAAGAGACTCATAAGTTCAAACCAGATAAATGATGATCAGAAGAGACTTGTTTCTAGTGTGGCTAGTGAACAGAATTTCTGGATAGCTGATGCTAAAAAAGGCATTCAGTCTCGTAGTGTGGAAACGTCAAGATCAGATTTATGTAAACCTAAGCATGAACGGCTGAGAGTGATCGAAAGAAAGGATAGAAGTCAGTTAGGCCTGTCATCTTCAGTGAATTCATTAAGTCCAAACCACGTTGTCAGTAATTGTGTTGGTCTGACAGATCGGCTCATCACAAAACTTATTAAAGGTGAAGGCTTTGAATATCATCATCATGCATTTGTTGAAACTTCAGGTGGCAAGAAGCAGCCAAACTCCAGTAAAAAGGGTTCCAGCACTGTGTTAAGCAACAACCAAAACCCAGGAAAACAATCAACACAAAAACCAGACATTGAAAAAAAGACTGATAAGGAAGGAGAAATCTACAGTTGTGGTGAAGAAAAAAAACAGAAGAGTTCTGCCTGTGAGAGTGACCAAGATATGACCTTGTGTCCAGTAAAGCCACCTCCTAAATGGAGTGCTGTGGAGGATAGCCTGCATGACTTTGGCCTCAATTCTGTACAGCCACCTGCAGCGTTCTGCAGCAGCCTGGATGATCTACCAAATAGACCAGTGTGAGTCAAATGTTTGTCACAGTGATTTGTTTTTTTTTTAGCTTTTTACATTTGTGCACTGCTTTATTATGTGGGATGCACATTTCTAGCACAAGCCACTTCATTTGCTACATTCATATCAGCTGGTATTTATTTTAACTTAACTGCTGAATAAACAGCTCCAGTTCACTCTTTGTTGTAAGTACTGGTGTAATGGTATCTAACTAAAGTATCCTCCATTTGTAGATGTTTAGTAGTGCCTAAATAGAAATGGAGGGAAAGACGAGCTACAAATATTATTATAATAAGAATAAATGGTTTTTTTTTCTTAATTGATTTTGTTTGAAGTTTTGATACTGATGATGTCGATCATAATAGTGATATTGGTTAAAGTGCCAAACTATAGAGAACAGATTGATAACATGTCAGACACATATTTCTTCTATATTGACCTGTACTCTTTTTGTAAAACATAAACATAAATTAACATATGGTTTGCTGGTGGTTGTTGACAACATCAAAGAGTTTGTCCTGAAATAGTAACAATTATATATGATGAATACTTTCATCCTCACTTCACCTATCCCATAGCATGTTTCTGTTGCTGGAGCATGATCAATAGACTCAACTATTCTCTTAGTTTCCTCTATTTCATGCTGTTTTCCTGTGGCTTGGCCAGGTCCAAATCTATCTAATCCTTGATGTTGCCTTTCCAGTTCTGTATTGTTCTACAGCTGTGCCTTATACATTTCATATTTTTCTTTTACTGTGGTGGCTTCATCAGGTCTGATGACCGTGTGTGTGTTTACATAAACACACATTACAATTATTTGTCTGCTCCATCTTATATACATTGTATCTAAGAAACTTCTCACAGTGGAACAATCATCATTGTTTTGACCATTTTCCTGTCAAATTCCAAGCTAAATTTTTCTCTATTACTAAAGTGATAGCCAGATTGACTAATTCTTGTCTGTTTGCTGTTGAATGAGTAGTACTAATCTATTGTAGATACATATTTCTGTGTAGAAAGCCATCTTTAATTACTGTTTTCTTTTTTTAGCTGCTGAAATTTTAATGAATACACTTTCTTTTCTTGTGTGTTCTATGTGCCACTTGAAATCTGTGATGACATCTTTCTTAGTCTTGCCATTGGTTATACTAGCAACTATTGAGACCATTTCTGTGTTTCCATCATGCTAGTTTGTTCACTAGTAGTAACTCAAGTAAAGACACCTTAGTTTTGTGACTTTCCTTTGCTGTATTCATACATTCTTTGCTGACAGTTTATCCTTGCTAAATAATAATAATCAAATTGATCTGTCCGTTCAATAGTCATTGTCAGCAATTTCAAGTCTTTTTTTTTACATTTTGTTTTGTCATAATAGATTTATTATCTATCTTGAGATATAAATAACTTCAAATCTGACCCAAGTTATAAATTGCTGCAATAACACTCATGTTATCATTGTTGTTTAATTGATAAATCTCAGTTACAAGCTTTTCTTTTCCTACTTTAGTGAGTTATAGTGACAGAAGTGTTAATGGACTTGACATTTCTCAGCTTCAGCTTTCAGGGTGCTCTTTAACATTTTTGTCTCTTTAATATGATTTTTTTGTCTCTTCTATTATTTGTTTATAGCTGATATTTACCAATACTTGATGTTATAGGCACAGATATTGTTAGACTCTTTCATTCTCTATCAATGTTGATATTGAGTTGCAAGTTTCTTTGTTATCTCTGTTTATTACAGTAATTTTAGCCTTAATATTTATTTCATCTTCATGATCCCTGCTTTTTTAGTTGATTAGTTCTGTATTACTGTATATTTGTTGGTTCTGGCAATGCATTGCAATAACAATTGTTTTCAATAACTTTACCCACAATTACCAATGACATGAATTCACACAGTAACTTGTTCTTGAATAAACTGACTACTAACCACTTAGTTGCTTCTTTTCTGTGTAAAGAGGTTTTTTGGGTATGTTACAGTTCATGGTACACTTATAACCTTTGTGGTATTTCTAATGTTTGCATGGAGAGATACTTCCTACCAGTAACAATTTGCACCCCTCTCCCCAACCGGTGCTGAATGTAGATCATTCGTTTAAGAATATGGTTACATGAAGGTGGTCACATTAATCCATGAACACTACAAATCTTAGTGTAGATGAGACATTTAAAAAAAGAGGGAATAACAATTCTTAAGAAGCTATAATTAGCGCAGTAATCTAAAATCAATTACTAAACTAAATAAGTATTATTTGATAAACATAATGTCATTAACAATTTGAGATAACTATTTGAAAGCAGCAAAAAATCTTTCATGTTCATACACATTTCAATAGGAAAATAAAGTCCTACTCTAAAGTAATATAGTTTATCAGATGCTGATGATTGTTTTCTTTATTTCAGTGGCATTCAGTAGGTGTGTGTACAGTGCAGTAATACATTGTGAACTGTAATGTAAAATAATGTGGTTGTCACTATCATTAATGGAGTGTGTATGTGTATTAAATATTTACATGCGTTATAACTTGTCCATCTGAACAAAATGTATTTCACCAATTGTCTCATTTTTGCATGCTTTGTCATTGTAGGGAGCACGGGGGCCGAGTTTTAAAAGTGGAATCTAAAAGGGTGAGGGTCCTTGCTTTCGTTCATTCCCCTTAGACATTGTTCTTTCTGGCTGCTATTTTAGTGCGAGCTACAGTTTTAATTTATAATGTATTTGTTATTCATGAGCATATTGTTTCTTCTAAGTCAGAAGATCATCATATTTTACTTATCTTATATATTCATTTTATTACATTGCAGTGTTTGTTATTTTTAAAATGTATGTTTATATTAATTGTTGGAAATAAATAAAAACAAAATCAAATCATATCATTCAGGTTTTTACAATATTTTTGTATGTACACAACTTAGTCTTGTAGAACACTTGTATGTACACAACTTAGTCTTGTAGAACACTTGTATGTACACAACTTAGTCTTGTAGAACACTTGTATGTACACAACTTAGTCTTGTAGAACACTTGTAACAATTGTTGTTGAAGTTACATCATGTTTTCTTACAAATGTGATTTGTTACTTCTCGTACAATTATTATAGTAGTGTATATAATGTAAATTATACACATATATATGGTGTAAATGGCTCAGAATGCAGCACTTGACAAATTTCTAACTGCTTGGTGTTGAAGGGTAGTACTAATTTATGGCCAACTGCATAAAGCTATTGTGTGGGTTATAGTTGAAATTGAAAAAATGCATCCATAGCTTACATATTTGTTGTGGCATTAGTGACAAGTGTATGACTGTAGTGACAAGTGTATGACTGTAGTGACAAGTGTATGACTGGTGACAAGTGTATGACTGTAGTGACAAGTGTATATGACTGTAGTGACAAGTGTATGACTGGTGACAAGTGTATGACTGGTGACAAGTGTATGACTGGTGACAAGTGTATGACTGTTGTGACAAGTGTATGACAAGTGACAAGTGTATGACTGTAGTAACAAGTGTATGACTGTAGTGACAAGTGTATGACTGGTGACAAGTGTATGACTGTAGTGACAAGTGTATGACTGGTGACAAGTGTATGACTGTAGTGACAAGTGTATGACTGGTGACAAGTGTATATGACTGTAGTGACAAGTGTATGACTGGTGACAAGGGTATGACTTGTGACAAGTGTATGACTGTGGTGACAAGTGTATGACTGGTGACAAGTGTATGACTGGTGACAAGTGTATGACTGTGGTGACAAGTGTTTGTCTGTGGTGACAAGTGTATGACTGTGGTGACAAGTGTATGACTGTGGTGACAAGTGTATGACTGTCGTGACAAGTGTGTGTCTGGTGACAAGTGTATGACTGGTGACAAGTGTATGACTGTGGTGACAAGTGTTTGACTGGTGACAAGTGTATGACTGTGGTGACAAGTGTATGACTGGTGACAAGTGTATGACTGTGGTGACAAGTGTGTGTCTGGTGACAAGTGTGTGTCTGGTGAAAAGTGTATGACTGTGGTGACAAGTGTATGACTGGTGACAAGTGTATGACTGGTGACAAATGTATGACTGTGGTGACAAGTCTATGACTGTCATGACAAGTGTGTGTCTGGTGACAAGTGTATGACTGTGGTGACAAGTGTATGACTGTTGTGACAAGTGTATGACTGTTGTGACAAGTGTTTGACTGTGGTGACAAGTGTATGACTGTCATGACAAGTGTGTGTCTGGTGACAAGTGTATGACTGTGGTGACAAGTGTATGACTGGTGACAAGTGTATGACTGTAGTGACAAGTATATGGCTGTAGTGACAAGTGTATAGCTGTAGTGACAAGTGTATAGCTGTAGTGACAAGTGCATGGTGATGAGTGTATGACTCTGTGGTGTCTAATGTATGACTATGATATAGAAGTTCTGTGTAGCATAAATTGTTGTAGTCAATCTTTGAACAATCTTACGCAGCACATTTTGATGGAACATTTATCGTAGTGATAGTTTTTTCTGGTGTAAACTCATATATTTACTGCGATGATTTTCTATGTGTGTAAACTAATGTGGAAGGCCTCAAACCCTTCAAGGATTTGTGTGTGCCTGTTGTTCTAAATATACAGGTGTACAGAACAATGAGAATGTGTAGATCTATAGTGGGAGCATTGATTATAGACAAGAATGTATACTTAGATTATTTAGAGATCACCAATTTCATGAGGATATGGATAGAATGAAACTGCAATCATGTGATTGCCAGAATTTTCAATTAAATCTGGGACAGTAGAATTGGCTGAATTGGAAATGTGTTTAAAGAATGAGCTACTGGAACTATTGACATGCTCATATTTAGCCATCTTTTGTACTGACTGAGCACCTGAGGGGCTGCCTGTAGCGTAGAGAGATCAATCTTCTAATTAATCACAACATTTATGTTGGGACACTTTAGTTCTAACCTCTCAAGCAGTAGTAAACATTTTCAATCTATGAAATCATGAAATATTGGGACAATACAAGTGTATGACTGTGGTGACAAGTTTATGACTGTGGTGACAAGTGTATGACTGTCGTGACAAGTGTGTGTCTGGTGACAAGTGTATGACTGGTGACAAGTGTATGAATGTGGTGACAAGTGTTTGACTGGTGACAAGTGTATGACTGTGGTGACAAGTGTATGACTGGTGACAAGTGTATGACTGTGGTGACAAGTGTGTGTCTGGTGACAAGTGTGTGTCTGGTGACAAGTGTGTGTCTGGTGAAAAGTGTATGACTGTGGTGACAAGTGTGTGTCTGGTGACAAGTGTATGACTGTGGTGACAAGTGTGTGTCTGGTGAAAAGTGTATGACTGTGGTGACAAGTGTGTGTCTGGTGAAAAGTGTATGACTGTGGTGACAAGTGTGTGTCTGGTGACAAGTGTATGACTGTGGTGACAAGTGTGTGTCTGGTGAAAAGTGTATGACTGTGGTGACAAGTGTATGACTGGTGACAAGTGTATGACTGGTGACAAATGTATGACTGTGGTGACAAGTCTATGACTGTCATGACAAGTGTGTGTCTGGTGACAAGTGTATGACTGTGGTGACAAGTGTATGACTGTTGTGACAAGTGTTTGACTGTGGTGACAAGTGTATGATTGTCATGACAAGTGTGTGTCTGGTGACAAGTGTATGACTGTGGTGACAAGTGTATGACTGGTGACAAGTGTATGACTGTAGTGACAAGTATATGGCTGTAGTGACAAGTGTATAGCTGTAGTGACAAGTGTATAGCTGTAGTGACAAGTGCATGGTGATGAGTGTATGACTCTGTGGTGTCTAATGTATGACTATGATATAGAAGTTCTGTGTAGCATAAATTGTTGTAGTCAATCTTTGAACAATCTTACGCAGCACATTTTGATGGAACATTTATCGTAGTGATAGTTTTTTCTGGTGTAAACTCATATATTTACTGCGATGATTTTCTATGTGTGTAAACTAATGTGGAAGGCCTCAAACCCTTCAAGGATTTGTGTGTGCCTGTTGTTCTAAATATACAGGTGTACAGAACAATGAGAATGTGTAGATCTATAGTGGGAGCATTGATTATAGACAAGAATGTATACTTAGATTATTTAGAGATCACCAATTTCATGAGGATATGGATAGAATGAAACTGCAATCATGTGATTGCCAGAATTTTCAATTAAATCTGGGACAGTAGAATTGGCTGAATTGGAAATGTGTTTAAAGAATGAGCTACTGGAACTATTGACATGCTCATATTTAGCCATCTTTTGTACTGACTGAGCACCTGAGGGGCTGCCTGTAGCGTAGAGAGATCAATCTTCTAATTAATCACAACATTTATGTTGGGACACTTTAGTTCTAACCTCTCAAGCAGTAGTAAACATTTTCAATCTATGAAATCATGAAATATTGGGACGATCTGCTTTTTAATTATTTATTCTTGTTCAATTTTTAAAAATGATAGTTTGTATAACAGTGTTATCTTAGATGATTAATAGTCCCTAATCACAACACAGCTTATTACTTCTCATGTTGAAGTACTAGCTCTGTTTCTAACTACAACACAGCTTATTACTTCTCATGTTGAGGTACTTATTGTTTCTAATTACAGTACTGTTTAGTACTTCTCATGTTGAGGTAGTTGACCAGTTAGACAATGAAATGATGATGAATGAATCTCTTACTTCCCACACTTTAAGTGTTAATGAAGGCCAGAAGGGTCCTCTCAGCAGCACTGAATGTATTGACAAGAGCAAACTGTAACAGCATCATCTTGTCCTCCTTCATCATGGATAGATGGTTTCGGTTGTTGAGCATGCGCTGGCACTTCTAATTCTCTGCCACACACAGATTGCAAGATTGGAACGAATACAAAATAAGGTCATACACATTATACATGGTTGTACAAAAACCACACCTTGCAAAGTGATGCAATATTTCCTCTCCACCAACATAGAATAATGATGTCCCAAGCATGTGCCTACCTTCTTGTCAGTGTTGAAGTATATCTACCACACAGGTGGATTTAGAGAGAAAAGGGCACCTGGCTGAATGGGAGTAAATCATATTTTGGCTAGAGCTGAGGACTTTGTTCTACAGATTTGTCCACTGGAAGGATTTTGAACCTAGAGAAGAGTGTCCTTTTCTATTTACATCAAATTGAACAGAAATTGCAAGCAACAAAACTCTGTAGTTGTGGAGGTAGGTCTCAATTTATGAGAATTCACCTGAGGGTGAGATAGTCATCTACACTAATGAGTCTCTTGTTTGGCACAGTCTCAACTCTTAGGAATTCATGGTGCAGGCTAGAAGAACAATATAGGGGGAGAGCAGTTCTTTCAATGTAACTACAAGTTATAGAGATCATGGCAGTAACTAGAAACACAATCTTTTTTTTTCAAGTATGTTTTCTGAGAGACTGAATGTGCTCAGGAAAATTGAAGGGAGCTGGACTTTTGAAAGCAGTGACTGGAATCATTAAATAACTCATACTGACTAGGATCTGTTTCATTTTCATGCCTCGGCACTAAGGCATGACAGGAAACAAATGAGCTGCCAGCTCTGCTGAAGAGGCTGCCATGGATTGCAGATGTGTGCTTGACCGGGCTGAAAGAAGCCAGAAAGGAGTGCTAGAGGGGAGACCAGAAGAGCAGCAAATCAACAGAGAAATGGAGTCATCAGTCTCCACACACAGACATACTGGAGAGATGATCTGTCACTTACGGACGGACATGTCCTATATGTGTAATGAAAATATACATTGACTAAACTAAACTAATATTACTAAGAAGGTCATTTGTATTAGTGATTATTTTAATTTCACAACAAATAAATTGATATAGTCTTTCAAATGACTCACTGACTAACCAGGCCTCATTGTTGATAGAGTTGACACCATATCACTCTGGGAAAACCTCTAGTTACTCATACACATTCAACAGACAATGAAGTATATGCACACTGATAGATCACTGCCTTGCTAGTTGTGAACACACCTGACTACTCCATGCATCATTCCTTCTTGATTTTTTTTTGTAGTCAACATTTTCACTAACAACTGAAACAAATTCTAACATACAGCCATTGAGAGCTCTCACAATATTACTCTTGTGTGTGTCTGTCATCTCCATCAGAAGTGTCCATGAGGTCAACCTATCAGCCTTTTTATTGCCATAAGCTTCACATGACCTAGATAGTAAATCTATACAAATTTGTTCAGATTTGAAGTTTCTATAAATGTTTTTCAAATATAATGGATATATTGATTCTGTGCTTTCATTGACTGAGAGTAGATCATGATACTTATCCCATTAAACTGTGTCTTTGAAACCCACTTGAGGACAGCTTCAGTCTCCATTCTCACTGTAGAGGCTGTAGCAAAGTAAGCTCCACCCTGTTCTGCCGTTATTCTGTCCCTGACGCTAACAAAAAAAAACAACCCTAACTAACTTCCTGTCTCGCATCACAGACCCATCATATAATAAGATTACCATCTTCAGGACTGTCAGCTAATATTGGTTTTATTTGAAAGTATGAGCATGCATTGCTTCAGTCTCTGGCAAGAATAATAACAATCTTTGATAATTTTCTACCTCTTCATGACTGACCAACTCTTTTCCCTTGAGTATTGTTTCAACATTTGTCATCTGTGAGCATCTTTTCAACCCATGCCATCTATGACATTCCACACTTGCTTCTTTAAAACCTAGATCTCCACTCCAAACAAAAATCTCAAATGTTGGCTCTGACTATCTAGCATCAGTGCAGATTAGATGTCTCAGAACATTAACCCTAGGTGATGATATCTCATTTTAAATCACATTTTTATGATACTGTCGTTAAATTGACTACTAACAAAACTCTGGCTAACTTTGGACAAAAAAATATGGTTATTACAATTTTTTAAAAAATCTTTGGAGAAATAACACTTTGGGAGAACTGCAGTATAAAAAAAAATAATTGAAACAATTAAAGAGTACAGCCAGACAAAAATATGAAGTGACAGAGTCATCTGGTGCAAAAGTTTTTAATAATAAAAACTGCTACTGATAACTACTATTTTTATATGACACACCCCGACTATTTAAAAAGATAAAACATGTCCGGTTACAATGTTCATCACAGGTGACTAGCTTGAACATTTAGGAAGGTACATGGTGGGGGAAAAACACCAGCATGCAGCAAATTGTAGATTTGTTAAAGTTTGAATTTTTAAACAGTGATTTTTAATGACCCAATTGTAATCTAGGGTTAAGCAATTAGACATATTTGGGCTGAAGATGTAAGTGTTTTAATATTGGGCAAAAACATCTTAAGAGCATATGGACTACACAGTGATGTCATCAATGTAATAAAAGGAATCATTCATGATCTGTGTGTATATATATATATATACATCCTAAATATTTTATTCACAAATAGCTCAATAAAAAATAGATAAGATTATAATATATTGTGGAGGACTCATGTATTTATGACATTAAAATATTATTACCACATACAATGTTATATTATTGCTATCAGGCCTACAATTTTCAACATTTCTTAACTTTATTGCAAGTGAAAACTATTATGTTCTTGGCTATATTTTTCTTTATAATTTTAAAACTCACATTAGATGATCATTTTTCTTGTCCTTGTTTGTGTTTGACAACCCAGTAACCCTAGCAAATCTGCCAAGGAAAAATGTTTTGATCCTGTTATTTTCTGAAGAAAAACCTACATTTTTGTTCTACTGTATTTACAATTATACTATCAGTGCTGGTGTCTCTCTTTTGTTACATAGCTAAGAACATTATCCTTTTTACCCCTAATATGTTTCTTTAGTAATAACAAAAATGGTGTATGTTTTGCTAACCTCTTTGCTGTGAATTGTATTTATTGCATTTTATTGTTTTATTGTCAATTTTTGTCAATTTTTTTAAACATAATTTTTCCAGTTAAAAAAAATTCCTTGTTTTGTTTCTATATTAGAATTAGTTGGTAGATAGTACGTTAATTCTACAATATATGTGCTATAATTTGATCTTTCTATTGCAGTTATGTGAACTCTCTATGTTCACCACTTCCAGGCACATCATAGGAATCAAATGTTGGCGTAGTCAGTCTCTCTCTTCTCTCATGCTTCTGGCCTCTCAGGGAAGGCCGCTGTGGGAGAGACTTGAGCAGGAACCACACTTGCGGTTTTTGCTGGCAGGAGAACAGCTGGTGGTTGTGTCTCCTGTCTGCACACCACCCAGTCGTACAAGCGTCCAAAAATGGCTACAGGATAGAATGGCAAAAATTAGACATACAGTGCAGCCTTTGCTTCAACAAAGAAAACTTAATAATAGCTGTACAGTAGACAATGTCAACTTAAATAATGAACAAATGAAACATGACAAGAACAGACTGGAGGTCTTGACTGATTGTACAGATACGGCCTCTGAGAACTTTTGTACGGTGAAGAAAGAAGAAAAGAAGCTTGATCACAGCATTGGATCAACTCAGCTGTCTCCCTCCGATGGTGACAGCTCAGCACTTGTAGACACAGATTTGGACATCAGCTGTACTCTCACAACAACTCCTGCACGCCTTATCACATCCACACAATCTTCTTTCATACCCCTTCCAACACCCCTCTCACAAGAACTTCTCATTACCAGCCCCTTGGTTCCCAAAACCAGAAAGAAACGAAAACTCCAGTTTATTGATGATAACTGTGGAGATGTGCCAGAGGAGACCGCACTCACAGATTCATGCACTCTGGATGAACATTTCAAGATCAAGAAAAGAAACATTAATATGGAAACTCCAGCAGCCAGCAGCACACCAGTGAAACCCTTGCTAGAGGAAGTCCTGTGTGATGTTACATGCATCACAGTCAGCTCTCAACAGATGCCTTCCTCACCATCAACAGAAGAAAACACATCAGAAAGTGTACCAGAAGTAGCAGCAGCTATTCCACAGGTGCCAATGCTGAGACACATTTCAACTAACACAGAGAATCTTCTAAAAAAGAGCATCCTCACCTCTCAAACTCAGGTGAGTACTTGTACAATAAACATCAAATTGTATTAAGCGTCTCAACTTGTAGTAGGAGAGGAGACAAACTACAATAAGAGTGTATTTTCACTAGACCGTTCTCAATGAAGCCTAATTTTATTTCTGTGAGCTTCTAAAGGACAGAAATCAATCGCCTACGGTGCCTCCATGTACCATAGAGCTAATTGACTGTAGTTGGTCAATCTATAATGTGGAATCGGGTTCTGGACCATGCGACTGAGTGAGTGCATGTGAGTAGACCATCCACAGCATCGACGTTCAACGACCATATCAATCATGGCGACAGTAAGTATTCAGATGAAGCACAAAAGACTACAAAAAAGGAGGAAAACTAGAAAAGGTAAAAGAGGTGGTATGAAATTGTCGAAGTGTGAAAGGCTAGCCCTAAAGTATGTGCGCGTTACATATTGGAATTGTGCATCTATAAATCAACGACATCCCATTCTTGATAAGCTACTGTGCGGCGCTGACATAATGATTTTGCAAGAAACACTTCTTGGTGATAGGACAGTTAGTGCCCCTGGATTTCATAGTTTCTACAATAGAAGATACCTTGGACTGACCATCCTTGTGTGAAACAACATGGTAGCAGCTGAGGTTGATTTGTCTACGTGGGACAATGCAGAATTGCAGGTACATGCAATTAGGATGTAGACCCCAGTTCCTTTTGTGGTTGTAAATGTGTATGCCTGTAATGGGAAGGTGGACAAACAACAATGGCAGAATCTCTTCGCATTCGAGGAGGAGAACGTCATTTTATGGGGAGACTTTAATGCTAGAGGAAACCAGTGGGGCAACGTCATAACCAACAAGAAGGGGGTAGACCTAGAGAAAGCACTGGTGTCGGTTCGTTTAGTGTGCTTAAATGATGGAAGGGCAACCAGAATGGCCACTCGAACAGGGGTGATAGTGTCATAGACTTGGCACTGGTGTCATCTGCCTTCGCACCGGTTTGCAGGTGGAGTGTATTGGGATTCCATGGAAGTGATCACTATCCATGTGTCCTCCTAATTGAGAAAGGCAGAAATAGAAGCCAGAAAAGGAAGCTTCACACATTCCACTATGAGAACACAGATCAGGACATCATTAGCAAAATCAGACATATGAAACAGGGCGCCCATTGCAGGAGGCAGGAGAGATAGACGCAGCCGCCCTGGTGGAATGCAGAAGTTGAGGAAGCGTGGCGGAACAAGAGACTAATGGTCAAGACATGGCAGAAAGCCTAAGGAATGGAAAAACACAACCTGAGCTCTTGAAGCATCTGAAAGAAGAGGTCGACCAAAAAATGATGCACTTTAAACTATGCAGGCTAAGGATGCCAAGTGGGATGATTTCTGTGAAAAAGTGTGCTTAGAAAAATCGCTAGCCACATTCTGGTGCCTTCATCAGAGCATGAATGGCACAACATGACACAGAGGCATACCAGACTTCCAGAGCACAGGCCAGATATGGCACAAATCTGATGAGAGCAAAGAGAAGGCCCTGCTTGCCCGCTACATTGAGCGGACTGACCACAGAAATGAGGCTGTAAGAATGAGGATACAGGGGTCGCTTTCAGAATTGTGTGAGGATGTAGTGCTGGGAGAAGATCTCGCATTCACAACTGATACCATTCACACAACACCACTTAAAAGGTCACACAACACTGCTCCTGGTCCAGATAGTGTTCGGTACGGCGACAAAGGCAATTTAGCTGACGACAGCTTGCAAAAACTGGCCAAAGAGCTTAATGCCAGCATTCAGAGTGGCTAGATTAAGGAGGAGTGGCTTCATAGCTACTTACCACCGCTATCGAAGCCAAACAAGGACCATTCTCAGATTAATGCCTACAGAATTATCATGATGCAGAACACTGCGGGCAAGCTACTGGAGAAAATAGTTGCCCGTGTCCTCACCTGTCACCTTGAATAGAAACGTGATTCCCACCCACACTCGGAGGTTATAGATATAACAAAGAGACATGGCTCAATGCGGCAGTCTTCGCCTATGACGTCTTCAAAGGCTTCCACAGATGAGAGGAGACGTGTGCTGCTGCTATAGATCTGCAGGATGCATACAACAGAGTACCATTTGAATACCTCAAGCATATGCTACTCAAAACTGGAGGTGCACCCCTTCCTCATTAGATGGATCACTGCAGCACTGTTTCAAAGGAAGGTGATATTCAAATGTTGAAGTTGGTCACCTGAGCCCATATCCATTTTTCCGGGGCTGCCACAAGGCTCACCATTGTCACCAGTTCTATTTAACGTGTACACAATAGCGGTCACGGAACAACAGCTGGATGGAAGGGGAAGAACTATGACTTTTGCTGATGATATTCTGGTATATCTACTCGGAAGAGACAGAAGTGAAATCACCTCCACAATGCAAGACGAACTTGATCGCCTCTCTTCTTGGTGTGGAGTATCAGGTGCATTGGTTAATCCTAATAAAGCATCAGTTGCATGGTTCTCACTTAATAATCATATTGTTAACACAGAAACACCGGTGGTACGAATGGGAGCTGATGAGGTGACCAGGTACAGGGTGATGACATACCTTGGAGTTAAGTTTGATCGCAGCCTGTGTTTTTAGGACCACGTCGACCATGTGATAACAAAATCCCGCAAAGGATTAGCCGCCTTGAAGGTATGGCAACTACCAACATCGAGCAGAGGCTACTTGCCCTTCTGTTCCAGGCACTAGTCCTCACACCAATCGAGTATGCCCTGGCAGTTCTTACAGTCAGCAAATTGACAAGCTGGAGAAAATACAGAATGAAGCTATGCACATTATCTTGTGGTGTACGAGGGACACTCCCTGTGTAGCAGTGAGGTATCTTCTTGACTTTCCAACCATGGATGGCAGGATCAAGATCTGGAGGGCATGAGCATACCTGAAGATAAGTGCAGATAAATGCATCCATTGCATCATGAGCTCAACACAGAGAAGGGTGTCTGGCTAAAAAGAGGCAAATCATGGGTGGGCCGAGCAGATGATGTCATCAAACAGGTCAGTGGGCTTACCAATATCAATGCTGGCGAGGAGTGCATACCGGTGCCTACGTCATTCAAGGGGACATTCTCGTGTATTGTCACAGTCGACAGGAAATGTAGGGAACAGAACTCAGTCGTGGTCAATGCGGAGGTCAACGGACTCATCTGGTTTAACACCAATGAGAAAGATGCAGTCATCTGTGCAGATGGATCTGTAATACGACACCAAAGGAGTGCATGGGCATTTACAGCACGCTGGCATGCAGAATAGTCAAGGAAGACAGTGGTGCGTACGTCATGACCACGAGTAGCATGGCGATGGAGGTGATGGCAGTGACCAAGGCATTCATCTGGTTAGAGTCACAAGACTACACCCATGCCTGTATACTGAGTGATTCAATGAGCATGATAAGAAAAGTGGAGGCGGGATCTGTACATATGAAATGGATAGAGTCATTGCAGAAGTAAAAAATACTAAGGTCACCTTCGTTTACATCCCAGGACATGCAGGAGTACGTGGAAATGAAGAAGCAGACAGGTTGGCTAGCTGTGCTATTGTTGAGGACGGTCAACCAATAGATCGGGCGGACATCATCAATGCCCTCCGGGAAATGGGAAGGACACAGGACTTCGACAACCATGAGTCCACGTCACTCCTTTGGATGAAGGAGATGGGAGTTAAGATGGGCACAGCCAGAAACGAGAAACTTAGTGGGCATTAGAAGATTAGATAAATTAGAAGACTAATCAACTAACACAGAACTGGAGTTGTCAGTCGCTGGACACTTCGAGATTTGCTGAGGTGGGGATCTGAGCACCTATGGACATGTTTGGAGTGCAATGATGATGACCTGCTAATAACTCAATTACTCTAATATTAATACAACAAACATGAAAGGCAAGTTCTAATCTCAATTTGATATTTATGCCTTTCTTCAGGTGAGTACACCACTATAACTGAAAGAGGTCGTTGCTACATTCTAGCTAAAGACCAAAGACATTTACATTTTAACATCATGGTCGCTGCAATCACAATCTTTGTAAAACTTTTAATTATGTCCTCTGGACAGATGCGGTTCTCTTCACCAATGGTCCTTTTGCGATCAGAGATGGATTCACTTGTACATTGCGTAACATTATCTATGCCATCATAGGTATGCAATATAAGTTGATCTACATAGGCAAATCAGGATGCCATTAAAGGGGCATATGCTGGGAACATTTGTATGACATCACTCGAGATGCAGGCACCCCAATAGCATCTCTCTTCAACTCTCAGGGCTATCAGGATAGGGCTGATGTTCCAGTTACTGCCCTGGTGTTCTTCTGACAGCTGCAGCCGATTCGCTTAGCCGATTCGCAAAGATTCTAGAGAATCGTCTGATTGCCTGTATGAGTTGCCTCACCCCATGGGTTGAGAAGACTTTTTCGCTATGAGCAGTCAAATCTTGCCAATAAGTTAAGTCTCATTTTTTATATATTTTAACTTTCATATTTCCACATATTATCTATCCTCCACCATGTGGCACACCTCTCTCTCATTTCATCTCTTTTCCCTCTTGGCTTACCTGTCTCAATCATCCTAGATGTAGTAGAATTTATTTGTTTCATCATTTGTTGTTGTTTTCTGAAGAAGAAGGCCGCATGCAGGTCGAAACGTCAGTATTTTGTTGTGTTCTTTTTTGTGTAAAGCTATCACCTTGTAGGAGTGTACATTACACCCCACCAGTTGCTCCTTGCTACTAGCTTTACCTCAGCTCTGCAATTATTTGTCTGTTCCCTATGAACTTAGACATTGACGTCATCATGATGTTTGAAGCACACACTTCTACATTCAAACACACATCTTGCTTTACTGTTGAACTGTTTATGCTCACATACTTATATCTCAGCCTGTTGTCAGTTTCCACAGTACTTTTCTGTTTTTCAACATCTGCAGATGTGTATTTCCTGTTATTACTTTTGTGTCTGATTATTTTTTTAAATGTGTAAAAAAAAAAATGTCTGATGAAAATCTACTTAATTTATATTATATAAAATTTAAAATAAAACCATAAAGCAGGAGAGATTTGGCATAATTTCTATAAACTTGTTTCAGCGACAGAATTGTGATCATGGAGTGAATGAAGTGTCACAGATTGAGGGACCAACCCCCAGGAATTCCTTTGGCTTCAAAGTGATGCAGACACATGTGCAGGATAGCAAAGTTTTGCACAAGGTTGTTATAGTGTGTTGTTTATGTTGTGCATATTTGTTATTGAATTGTAGAAAAATTATGTTTATGTTATAAAATGACTTTGTGCTCCATAGTAGTTACTGTATCCATCCTGAAATATTGCACAAGCATTATTTATACTTATCTTCTTGGCTCATTTTGCACACTGAGAAGAGTCATAGTTTATTCTATCTATCTATCTTTCGTTCGCCTGAAGTATTGTCTATATCTGCAATCCTGATTGTTGTAGTGCACCTATTGGCTGGTTGCCTCCGTCTTCAGCACTTAAACTTGCTAGACTGTGGTCTTGCTCGGGTGTAGGAAGGCCTGGCCAGTTTTGGTTTTCAGTTCTTGGTGACTGTTAAGCCCCCATCCCCACGACAAGGAGCTGGCCTTGATGGGGTAATAGTTTATTAACAACAATCATGATATGAGTAAGTAATTGGTTCTGAACATTTGGGTGTGAAGAAATGTGTTGGGAAGATAATAGATAGTTTCACTGTTTGGTATGAAAGAAAGAATGTGAGGGAGATAAAATGAGAGAGAGAGAAGAGTGAGGGAGATAAAATGAGAGAGAAGGAGTGTGAGGGAGATAAAATGAGAGAGAAGGTGTGTGAGGGAGATAAAATGAGAGGAGTGTGAGGGAGATAAAATGAGAGAGAGAGAGAAGTGTGAGGGAGATAAAATGAGAGAGAGAGAGAGAAGAGTGACGGAGATAAAATGAGAGGAGTGTGAGGGAGATAAAATGAGAGAGAGAGAGAGAAGTGTGAGGGAGATAAAATGAGAGAGAGAGAGAGAAGAGTGACGGAGATAAAATGAGAGGAGTGTGAGGGAGATAAAATGAGAGAGAGGAGTGTGAGGGTGATAAAATGAGAGGAGTGTGAGGGAGATAAAATGAGAGAGATAGAGTAGTATGAGGGAGATAAAATGAGAGAGATAGAGTAGTATGAGGGAGATAAAATGAGAGAGAGAGGAGTATGAGGGAGATAAAATGAGAGAGGAGTGTGAGGGAGATAAAATGAGAGAGATAGAGTAGTATGAGGGAGATAAAATGAGAGAGAGGAGTGTGAGGGTGATAAAATAAGAGAGAGAGGAGTGTGAGGGAGATAAAATGAGAGAGAGGAGTGTGAGGGTGATAAAATAAGAGATAGAGTAATATGAGGGAGATAAAATGAGAGAGAGGAGTGTGAGGGTGATAAAATAAGAGAGAGAGGAGTGTGAGGGTGATAAAATGAGAGAGAGGAGTGTGAGGGTGATAAAATAAGAGAGAGAGGAGTGTGAGGGAGATAAAATGAGAGAGAGAGGAGTGTGGGGTGATAAAATAAGAGAGAGAGGAGTGTGAGGGTGATAAAATGAGAGAGAGGAGTGTGAGGGTGATAAAATAAGAGAGAGAGGAGTGTGAGGGAGATAAAATGAGAGAGAGGAGTGTGAGGGTGATAAAATAAGAGAGAGAGGAGTGTGAGGGTGATAAAATAAGAGAGAGAGGAGTGTGAGGGTGATAAAATAAGAGAGAGGGAGTGTGAGGAAGATAAAATTATGAGAGAGAGGAGTGTGTGAGAGATAAAATGAGAGAGAGGAGTGTGAGGGTGATAAAATAAGAGAGAGAGGAGTGTGAGGGAGATAAAATGAGAGAGATAGAGTAGTATGAGGGAGATAAAATGAGAGAGAGGAGTGTGAGGGTGATAAAATAAGAGAGAGAGGAGTGTGAGGGTGATAAAATAAGAGATAGGGAGTGTGAGGAAGATAAAATTATGAGAGAGAGGAGTGTGTGAGAGATAAAATGAGAGAGAGGAGTGTGAGGGTGATAAAATAAGAGAGAGAGAGGAGTGTGAGGGAGATAAAATGAGAGAGATAGAGTAGTATGAGGGAGATAAAATGAGAGAGAGGAGTGTGAGGGTGATAAAATAAGAGAGAGAGGAGTGTGAGGGAGATACAATGAGAGAGAGAGAAGAGTGAGAGAGATAAAATGAGAGAGAAGGTGTGTGAGGGAGATTAAAATGAGAGAGAAGGTGTGTGAGGGAGATAAAATGAGAGAGAGAGAAGTGTGAGGGAGATAAAATGAGAGAGAAGAGTATGAGGGAGATAAAATGAGAGAGAGGATTGTGAGGGAGATAAAATGAGAGAGATAGAGTAGTATGAGGGAGATAAAATGAGAGAGAGGAGTGTGAGGGAGATACAATGAGAGAGATAGAGTAGTATGAGGGAGATAAAATGAGAGAGAGGAGTATGAGGGAGATAAAATGAGAGAGAGGAGTATGAGGGAGATAAAATGACAGAGAGGAGTATGAGGGAGATAAAATGAGAGAGAGGAGTGTGAAGGAGATAAAATGAGAGAGATAGAGTAGTATGAGGGAGATAAAATGAGAGAGAGGAGTGTGAGGGTGATAAAATGAGAGAGATAGAGTAGTATGAGGGAGATAAAATGAGAGAGAGGAGTGTGAGGGAGATAAAATGAGAGACAGGAGTGTGAAGGAGATAAAATGAGAGAGATAGAGTAGTATGAGGGAGATAAAATGAGAGAGAGGAGTGTGAGGGTGATAAAATGAGAGAGATAGAATAGTATGAGGGAGATAAAATGAGAGAGAGGAGTGTGAGGGAGATAAAATGAGAGAGAGAGAGAGGAGTGTGAGGGAGATAAAATGAGAGAGATAGAGTAATATGAGGGAGATAAAATGAGAGAGATAGAGTAATATGAGGGAGATAAAATGAGAGAGATAGAGTAATATGAGGGAGATAAAATGAGAGAGAGAGAGGAGTGTGAGGGAGATAAAATGAGAGAGAGAGAGGAGTGTGAAGGAGATAAAATGAGAGAGAGAGAGAGGAGTGTGAGGGAGATAAAATGAGAGAGATAGAGTAATATGAGGGAGATAAAATGAGAGAGAGAGTAGTGTGATGGAGATAAAATGAGAGAGAGAGAGAGGAGTGTGAGGGAGATAAAATGAGAGAGAGAGAGGAGTGTGAGGGAGATAAAATGAAAGATAGAGGAGTGTGAGGGAGATAAAATGAAAGAGAGAGGAGTGTGAGGGAGATAAAATGAGAGAGAAGGAGTGTGAGAGAGAAGGAAAGAGCTGATATGGTTTATATGAAAGCTGTTTGTGGTTATTTTCTTCAGCAGAGTATTTGATAAATTTAAACACAATCCAACACACTGAATTGAGTTACTATCCATCATATATAAATGTCTTTAAATGGCTTTTATGTTTCCATAAAGTGGAATTGCTAGTTGAATGGAAAACCCAGTCATTTATGAATCATACTTGGCCAGATTCCCAGTGAGAGCCCAGAGTCAGTAGAGTTTGCCATGAGTAAAGTAAAAGCCTGTTAACATGCAGTGACTGTATCTATCTATCTATTGACCTTTCGAACCATAGCCGGCCCATAGGACATAGACCCAGATACTCTTTCTCTTATCTAAATTTTTATTCTAGCAGTTTCCAATCCTTGTAAAGATCTTTTATCAAATCTCATCATTTGTCTCTGTTCTGTGCAAGCAACTCTATCTCATTAAGGGAGCCGATTCCTGCTGCTCTTGCCTCTCTGATCAATGTTCTTCTTGGTGTCTCTTTGGCCACCTCTTTTCCTCATATCTGTTGTTTTCCACATGAGGGCTTGCTTTGTTACTCAGTTATTATCTCTTCTCATCACATCTCCAACATACGACCGTCTTTTCTTTATTACTGAAGAAGTGGTTGAATGCAGATTTTTCTAATTTCCTCATTTGTTTTTAATTCATTCCAAGCTGTGGCTGTATGTGCCACCTTTATTCAAGTGACAGTATGTGCTACCTTTATTCCAGGTTTGTTAGTGAATGTATGCACACATACATACTCACATATCATATATGGTATAATGCAATCATTGATAGTGATTTTGCTTTTTCAGTTACAGCAATTATTTTGATTGTCATGTAGATCTCAGTGCTCACATATCAACCTTCTGTATGTTGTTTTTAACCTTTGTGTTGATTTGTTTGTGTCATCCAGCTTGTTTTGGCCTGCATTGAGAAGGGAACAGCTGGAATATACTTTGACAACTATAAAAATTGAAAAGATGGCGGTTGTATTATTTTATAAATAATAATGATAAATGTTTTATGCTCAAAGAAATACACAGAAGATGGAGATTAAAGTAGCAACAAACAGTCTAAAAGAAAAGATCAGAAATGAAGAACTGAGAAAAAAGCTAGGAATAGCCCCCACCATAGAATATATAAGGAAACAACAGATAAAATGGTTTGGCCACGTGATAAGGCAGAATGAACAAAACACAACACAACGAGCCTTCAACAAACGTTGTGATAACACCAGACCCAAGGGTCGACCACAAAAAAGATGGGTCGATGGAATATTAGAAGCACTAGGAAACATAACAGCAGCAGAGGCAAACAGAAGAGCAAAAGCGCAAATTATATCTCCCCTCGACGCTGAAAGGCAAATGAGGAAGGAAAGAAGAAGAAGAAGAAAGATACAGCTAAACCTGTGTAGTTGATGAGTTTACATCTATTGTATGTTAATTGTTTGTATTATTTCATTGTAGTCAGTCTTGTTATGTTAATTGTATGTTTTTTCCATTGTTATTGAGTTATTGGCGGGTCATCATCATTGCACTCCGAACATGTCCATAAGTGCTCAGATCCCCTCCTCAGCATGTCTCGCAGTATCCAGCAACTGACGACTCCAATTCTATGTTGGTTGATAAGTCTTCTTATACACCCACTAAGTTTCTTGTTTCTGGCAGTGCCCTCTCTTTCATCTATTTCATTGTTCTGTAGCCATAGTTTTTGTTCCATATCTATTAACCCTAGATTAAAATACCTTAGTAAAATTTACAGCATCAAAGCACAAATACCTCAAAATTTGACATTTTCCCATGTTCAAAAAATCTCTCCCCCCCCCCCCCAACAGACTTTCCTAATTAGCACTTTTGATGACCGCTGAGTGTTTAATTTGTTACTACTGCTGTTGGATTTTTTTTTTTTTTTTTTTTTTTGCACAAAAAAATTTGCCAATTAAAAAAAAAATTGCAGTTTTTCCATTTTTATTATTACTATTATTATTTTTTTTTTACAATTTTTTTGCTGTGACCAGGGAAATTTCATGGTCATCGGCAGACATCAAACAACTATTTATGACTCGAAAAACACAGCGAATAACACGATGTGGTTGCAGAACATACTTATGCCGACCATACTGATAGACATTGTAATATGTCCGGTTCATGAGGTGAAACTCAGGTCATAAATCAATCCGAGCCAGGAATTTTGAGTCGCCGTGTTTTGCCTAGTGTGAACACACTGGGCTGTGTCAAGAGTTCAGAGAAATTACTATTTTTAGAGCACCTAATGTTACATTTAAGTGGTAATAATTTTTACTACAGTATCGTAACTGGGAGAGTTACAGATAGGTATCGTAATTAAGAGTTAAATCTGTATGTTATTTCATTGTTTTGTAACCATGGTTTTGTCTTGTGTCCACAGTACCAATCTGTTACTGTTCTCAGCCTGGAACTTCACATTGAGACTAGAGGTGATCTAAATCCTGATCCAGAATTTGATGCTATACGTATACTTTTCTACTCTGTTCTGAATGACATTCCACCTGAGAAGGGCAAGCGGATTAGGACAGGTGTTGTCATTGTGGATGTGGATTCCTGCAACAAAGTTGCTGAAAGAAACAAGATGGAAAATGTATTGACCTCCTCAAATGGAGCTGATCATTCTACCAGACCTTCCACATCACATGGTACATCATTTAACGATTTGAAGTTAACATCAGATCAGCTTCTACATGTATCTGAGTCATCAACAACGAAGCCTACTCCTAGTTTTTCAAGTCATGCTGCCTCATCTGATCACAAACCCACATCCTCCCCTAAGCCTCAAGCCTCTCTATGTCCTGCTAATTCTGCCACTGTTGATGCCTTACTGAACAAGTGTGGAATGGAAGGCATTGAGGCTGTCTATGTGAAGGATGAAGCAGATCTTATCAGTATTTTTACACAACTTGTAACAATGTAAGTTAATTTTCACTGTGTTTATGTCTTATCAAAGTATATTTCTTGTTTTGGCTACAAGAAATCACCTTTCAGCACTCTAGACAAACTCAGACATTTTCAACAGATGATTGCTGTAGACTTGTAGACCTTTGGTTAAACACACTCTTAATTTATCCTCTTTGTTTTCTCTTTTATTTATTTGCTCCATGCATTCATTTTTTATTTGATTTAATTTTGAGTTTAATTAAATCAATTTGTTAGATAGTGCTCAACCCACTTAGGATCAGTGAGGTCTTACATGTATATAATTGAGTATTGAAACCAAATGTGTTTCCAAATTTATTGTGATATTTTATATTATCGTATATTATGTGAAAGAATGAGTCACCATTGTGTCTACTCTAAGGTTTGACCCAGACATCCTTGTTGGCTATGAGATCCAGATGTTGTCCTGGGGTTACCTTCTACAGAGAGCAGCGAACCTGAACATAGACATGTGCTCCAAGATATCTCGAGTACAAGGTCAGAATACTATTGGCAGTTTTAAGTTTGTCCTAGCTCAATGATTTCTTTATTTTGACCTTAGTTCAGAGTTGGGTAGCCTACACCTTGCTGGCCAGAACTGGTCCGCCAAGCCATTTTGACTGGCCGCCTTTGACTTCAAAATTACTGTACATTCCATTCCCTGAGATTAACTCTAGATTAAGACAAATACCCGCAAGCAATGGTTTCAAGACACCTTTGCAAAATTTATGAACCCTAAAGGGGGGGGGGGGGTGGTTATGGCAAACTGTTCAATTCCAGGATTTTGTATTTTGAGTACATCAATTTTATGAAGGTGTTGTAATCTAGGGTTAAGAGGAAATAAATGAAAGGTAACATATAATATAAACAAATTCAAAACCCATTTTAAAAATAGTATTTTGATTAACAAATTCACCAGAATGAAATTATTTTTATCATATCTTTGATCTATTAGTTGCTGGTGTTACAAGCCAAGACTTTGAAATTCATTGTCTTTGATGGCAAAGCACACAGCCAGGCAGTTCCTTTAATGTTGCTGATTAGTTGACATTATAAGAGTGGTGTAGCCTTTGTTGTTCGTGTTGTGATGGATAAAAGATCACGGTTTTGGGTGTGGATGGTATTGTATACATCAGCATTGAAAGTTAGATAATGGGACTTTTATTCAGTGACAATCTGCATCAGATCAAAGAGATGTTGTGGCTTTGTCTTTAACATTAAGTTTTGGTAGGGGTTACAGATTGTAATGGTAAATGGATGTTTGTAATTTTTAACTAAATAGCAATGCAGTCAGAGTTAATAACCAGTTGTCACCAAAACAAATTCTTTAACGTTACGGAGGACATTTTAGCATTCCAAATACTCAAAGACACCACAATAGGTGAGGACATTTTCAAAGCACTGGAGCTCGCTCTTAAAGATTTTGGAATAAATTAGGACAGGTTTTGTGGAGTGACAACAGTCGAAGTATCAGCTTTGACTGGTCAAAAGTCAAGCCCAGTTGCTGCTTTCACCATCATGGAGAGTATGAATGAAATTGTACAGCCCATTGCAATGCCAACTTCCAGTTCTATCCAGTCAGTCGTATATTCCCTGATGAAGAAATGCACTGTGAAGCTGGTAAAATACAGTTTGAGTATATCAGTCACACTCTGGGGTACATGGAACATTTGTAGAACCTGCCAAATCATCTGACGTGGGACTGATCCATTTGCGTTAGCAAGATCCTATCATATTAGATCTAGATTTACTATCTCCAGAAATCTGTCTACATCTTTCAGAATAGAGAATTGTCCAGTGTTATATTTAGTCAAAACAACTCTATGGTTCTGATGCTTGAACATTGAACAAGTTGATAACAGAGTGAACATCTTTCTGCTGTGGATAATCCAGCCTGTCAATGACAACAATGGGTCAGCAACAACAGAGATGTCAAGAGAACAAATCAGGACACTTAAGTTTTGATGTGACTGACTCATGTCATGCTGCTTTTTCCATATATGTGTTTAATCACATAATTTGTCTCCCGTTTTCTTAATACAATATATCCTTCTTTCCATTTTGGGCTTATTTTTGACATAGCTGTATGGTTCTTGTAGAATACCTTGTCCCCTGCCCTATATTGAATGCTCTCTTTATGTCTATCCTTTTGCATATTTTTCCTTTCTGCTCTCTTTAAATTTTTCCAGACCATTCTCTGTGCTGTCTGTTTTCCCACTAAATCTATCATTTTGTTTCCTAATTCTCTTGTTTATTTGGAAACCATACAACCTACCGTTTGGTCTGTCATAGGGTGCATAATTTCTTTCTCTCCTGTTGGTTACCCAATATGGTTTAAATATATCTACCTTTTCAATATAATGTGTCATTCTATGGTCGTGATTTAAAATATTATTTACTATAGTGCTAGCTTTATACAGTATTATTGCCCTATTTCTTGGTGTCTGGTCTCTCAATAAATTATAATACATTATTTCTCCAAATTTGTGAAAATATTTTCTAACTCTTCCGTCTGTACTGCCCTCCTTTAATCTGACTGACTCATGTCATGCTGCTTTTTCTCGATATCCTAACATCGTCAAGCGCTATACATTTTTTGTTCTCAATATGACGATCATCATTTTCTGGAGGACATGAAATTCCGGTATATGGTGGATAGGCGGCAGGAACCATTGAAGGCTATGTCTGAAAAGTGTTCCTTGTTGCATTTTCCTCATATTCCAAGTCCGGCTTGTTACAGGAGCTACTGAGTTGTGCACACCGTGAGCTGTGTGTCTCATCCGTTTTGATAATGTTTCGATATTCCAATTGTTTACGATGAATGATGATATCGTATGACAGGGAACAGTTGGCTGTGTTCACTTTCTGCGTGGTTTCGCCTCATGTCTTTTGGCATGTGCTGAGACTGCTACGATGGGGACTACAGTTACCTTTCTTTGTTTGGGAGATGAGTTAGTAATTCGGATGATTCCACTGGCACGGGCGGTTGAGCAATTATGGATTTTAATTTGTTTGCAGTGATACCGAGGCCTTCCATAACCAATAACCAATGCTGCTTTTTCTATCCCCATCATAATAATAGGATGGTAGATCAAATTTGTGTGATCAAAAAACTTGAATACAGCAGCAGAAGAAGACAACTCTGGATCTATAATAGGATCACATCACATGGAAAGTGAACAAAAACAGTTTATGAGGGTGTGTCAAAATTCTGCTGACATTTAATGGAAGAGGGTGTGTCAAAATTCTGCTGACATTTAATGAAAGAGGGTGTGTCAAAATTCTGTTGACATTTAATGAAAGAGGGTGTGTCAAAATTCTGCTGACATTTAATGAAAGAGGGTGTGTCAAAATTATGTTGACATTTAATGAAAGAGGGTGTGTCAAAATTCTGCTGACATTTAATGGAAGAGGGTGTGTCAAAATTCTGCTGACATTTAATGAAAGAGGGTGTGTCAAAATTCTGCTGACATTTAATGGAAGATGTTGTGTCAAAATTCTGCTGACATTTAATGAAAGAGGGTGTGTCAAAATTCTGCTGACATTTAATGGAAGAGGGTGTGTCAAAATTCTGCTGACATTTAATGGAAGAGGTGTGTCAAAATTCTGTTGACATTTAATGGAAGAGGGTGTGTCAAAATTCTGCTGACATTTAATGAAAGAGGGTGTGTCAAAATTCTGCTGACATTTAATGAAAGAGGGTGTGTCAAAATTCTGTTGACATTTAATGAAAGAGGGTGTGTCAAAATTCTGCTGACATTTAATGAAAGAGGGTGTGTCAAAATTCTGTTGACATTTAATGGAAGAGGGTGTGTCAAAATTCTGCTGACATTTAATGAAAGAGGGTGTGTCAAAATTCTGCTGACATTTAATGGAAGAGGGTGTGTCAAAATTCTGCTGACATTTAATGAAAGAGGGTGTGTCAAAATTCTGCTGACATTTAATGGAAGAGGGTGTGTCAAAATTCTGCTGACATTTAATGGAAGAAAGCTATGTTAATCAGAATACTTGAGCTTAAAAAAGAAAATCCTGACCACTGAGGTGTGTTCCATCCTGTTCAAAATTGTGTCCAGCTACACTCTATCTTTTTATTCACAGATGCCAAAAATGACAACCATTTCAGCTCAGAAAAGGATGAGTGGGGCGCTGATCATATGTCAGAGATCCATGTAGCTGGGAGGATTGTGCTTAATTTGTGGAGAATTCTACGGCATGAGGTGTGTTGTGTTATATGGGGTTTTTTCTTTAATTTTTAAAGTAAACATAACGTATACTGTATGAATGGAATGTATAAATTCCTGAACATTCAGGACTATTTCTCTGTAAAATATAAGTGCCTTAAAGATAAAGAAAGAGTTGTTTTCATTTGAGTTTTACAGGAGAGATGCATATCATGATGACACCAGAATGGAATTGATTTAGAAGTGTGTTATTGTAAGAATGTAGGTTACTTAATCACTAAGAGTGTACAAGACAAAGAAAATGTTGTTGAAATAATGACCCAAAAATGTTCATAGATATTGAATATAGCATTGTTTTATTAGTTGGCTTGCCTTAGAGAACAACTTTTCTACTGGGGGGAGGGTGGGGCGAGACAGTTTTAGATATGATGTAAGTATTGATTGGATTGAAGGTTTCACTGGTGATGTGCTTTGTTGCCCTAGTGGTACTGGTTCACTTTCCAAATGATGAACTATTTCTGGCCTACACACTTTCTGGGTTCATTCAGCATTTGGGCATCAGAATAAAGGGTTGACAGCCTGCACGACCGCATCAAGTATGAATATGCTGGTGGTCACGGTAAAAGTCTGGGTTCTAAAATAGTATTTCGTATGTCACAAAGTGTGAACGGTACTTTTTCATGCATGTATTGTTGTGTTATGTAAATTTGATTTGAATAATTCTTTACAGATCACATTGAACACTTACAGCTTTGAGAATGTTGCCTACCATGTTCTACACCAACGTGTCCCCTTGTATTCATACCATACCCTATCTAAATGGTACAATAATAAGACACACCTGCAGAGGTATGCTTTAATTTTGTCTTTTCTTTTTGCTGTTGTATATTTTGCCACTTTTATATTTTTGTTTTAAAAAAATAATTTTTAAAAAACTTAATTCATAATAGCTAGTTAGCCATTGTCTATAGGAATAAAAAAAATACCTCATTCATAATTGTACATCAGTTATATAAAAAAAGGCTATGAATATGTAAGTGATTTGTTGTGATAAAGAGCATTATTAATTTTACAGTTTGACCGTGACTTCCGGTTAATATGGCAGATAGGTGGCAGGAACCATTGAGGCTGTGTCTGAAAAGTGTTCCTTGTTGAAGATTCTTCATATTCCAAGTCCGGCTTGCTGCCGGAGCAACTGAGTTTAGTGCTCTGTGCACACCGTGAGCTGTGTGTTTCATCTGGATCGTGTTTTGATATTCCGATTGCTTATGATAAATGATGATATTGTATGGACAGTTCAGCTGCGTTCACTTTCAGTGCCACTTGGCCTTATGTCTTTTGGCGTGTGCTGTAGTTGCTATGATGGGGACTGCAGCTGCCTTTCTTTGTTTGGATTCTTCAATGAGATGAGTTTTAATTTGGATGATTCCACTGGCACGAGCGGTTGAGCAGTTATGGATTTTAATTCGTTTGCAGTGATACCGGGATTTTCAACTAAACATAACCATAACAGTTTGGCCACCATGATTAAAAAAAGTAACATCTATGTCATGCTCCTCCTCCAAAAATAAAGTGATGGCATACATGATATAAAGCAGTCTAGTGAGAAAAATAATTTGTTATGGCCAAGTAGGCAAAACACCTGAAGATATTCTGGTCATTTAATTGCCAATAAAGAATTGTATATCTCGTCGCTCATCCTACCTCTCCTCATGTAGCATACACATCTCTCTCTCTCCTTTCTTATTCAACATCCTACTTTCCTCTCCCTCCACTTGATCATCTAACATGTAGTTATAGATAATTGTGCTTCCATCGTTTGTTGTCGATGTCCTTGTAATCTGAAGAAGGCCACAGGGCAAAACGTCAGTATTGTGTTGTGTTTCCTTCCTTGTAAAGCTGTCACCATACCTTGAAGTGTTTATCACTGCTAACTTTTATTTATAACTTGATATGAGTTGTATCACATGTAAGCTCTTTGTGATATGTCATTCTCATTGTTGGCTGTAGGTGGCGAGTGTTTGAGCACTACTTACTGAGAGTCAAGGGACAACTGGAGATCATTGAGGAGCTTGATCTGATTGGCAAAACCAGTGAGTTTGCCAGAGTGTTTGGAATTGAGTTCTATGATGTCTTTGCCAGAGGAAGCCAGGTAATTTTGTTTCTCTCTTGGTAGTTTTGATTGTATTTAACATAAGATGTGAGTACTTGCAGTAAACACAGTAACAATTAATATGTATAGAGAGATGTGTAATGATGACATCAGGACAATTGTTGGTACTAGAACCTGCATTAAAAATATAGAAATGCAGAAAATGAAATGACTCAAACATCTCATGAGGTGGTATAGCTCTATACTTGCAACCAATGATCTGATTCATGGCTCTGATAGATCAAAGGTCAGATGGGCAGACATATATTTGTATAACTCTTGCAGCTGCATTGCAAAACTGCAACTCCCAAGAATGTACCCAAGTATATATTGATAGAGTAAGTAGCATGTATTTTAATAACTTGCAACATTTATATAATTTTATATATACCAAACAGAAACAAATTCAGAAAAGGAAATAGGCCAAACTAAACCTGCTGGCAGAAAAAAACTAAATCTTCAAATGATGCCAACACTAAAATTACGCTCTCCTAATTAAAACAGTGATGATGCAGAATGGCTCAGGCAAAAGCAGCTTTCCAAAAAATGAGGAAGATACTGTGCAATCAATCCATTTGACAATAGCAACAAAAGAGTTCTTAAATGTTATGTAGAGCAAGTCTTAATATATAGATGTGAATCATGGACAATAGGACAACAGACAAGAAAATCCCTGGAGGCTGTAGAAATAGTTTTAAAGAAGAATGTTGAGAATACCATGGACAGCTAGGAAGAAAAATGAAAACATTCTGAAAGAGGTCAAAGCAAAGAGAGAGCTCATTTCCAATATTAGGAAGAAACAATCACAATTTTTTTTCATGCATTGAGAAAAGAACAGCTGGAACAGCTGTGACAACTGGGAAAGTTGACGAAGAGATAGAGGGAAGCAAAGAGAAAATACCAGACAACTTAAGAGGATGGCTTGGCAGAAGGTCAACAACAAAAATGATAAATGCTGTTGAGATCTAAAGTTGTGGAGAGACATGATCACCTACGCCAGCAGGCATGGTACTTGATGATGATGAGTTAAAACAGTGAGTGTCAGCACATGAAAAGACACATTATTTCATCTGCAACTTAGTCTTAGAAGCTGAAGTAGCAGAAAAAAAGAGAATAGCAAAACTCTACAGCATATCATAAAACAGCTATGTAGTTAACACTCATCAATATCCTTATCAAAGACAAAACTGACAGATTGTTGCTTTGAACATAGATCCATCTGTTCCAACTTGATGAAGCCAAGCCACGGAAACCAGAGACACATTTGATCATACAAGTATGTAGTGTGGGGAGACAGAAGAACTTGTGAAACTAGGGACACATCTTGATCATACAAGTATGTAGTGTGGGAAGACATGAGAACTTGTGAAACTAGGGACACATCTTGATCATACAAGTATGTAGTGTGGGGAGACAGGAGAACTTGTGAAACTAGGGACACATCTTGATCATACAAGTATGTAGTGTGGGGAGACAGGAGAACTTGTGAAACTAGGGACACATCTTGATTGTACAAGTATGTAGTGTGGGAAGACAGGAGAACTTGTGAAACTAGGGACACATCTTGATCATACAGGTATGTAGTGTGGGGAGACAGGAGAACTTGTGAAACTAGGGACACATCTTGATCATACAAGTATGTAGTGTGGGGAGACAGAAGAACTTGTGAAACTAGGGACACATTTTGATCATACAAGTATGTAGTGTGGGGAGACAAAAGAACTTGTGAAACTAGGGACACATCTTGATTGTACAAGTATGTAGTGTGGGAGACAGGAGAACTTGTGAAACTAGGGACACATCTTGATCATACAAGTATGTAGTGTGGGGAGACAGGAGAACTTGTGAAACTAGGGACACATCTTGATCATACAAGTATGTAGTGTGGGGAGACAAAAGAACTTGTGAAACTAGGGACACATCTTGATTGTACAAGTATGTAGTGTGGGAAGACAGGAGAACTTGTGAAACTAGGGACACATCTTGATTGTACAAGTATGTATGTGTGGGGGAGACAGGAGAACTTGTGAAACTAGGGACACATCTTGATCATACAGGTATGTAGTGTGGGGAGACAGGAGAACTTGTGAAACTAGGGACACATCTTGACATACAGGTATGTAGTGTGGGGAGACAGGAGAACTTGTGAAACTAGGGACACATTTTGATTGTACAAGCATGTAGTGTGGGGAGACAGGAGAACTTGTGAAACTAGGGACACATCTTGATCATACAAGTATGTAGTGTGGGGAGACAGGAAACTTGTGAAACTAGGGACACATCTTGATCATACAAGTATGTAGTGTGGGGAGACAAAAGAACTTGTGAAACTAGGGACACATCTTGATTGTACAAGTATGTAGTGTGGGAAGACAGGAGAACTTGTGAAACTAGGGACACATCTTGATTGTACAAGTATGTAGTGTGGGGAGACAGGAGAACTTGTGAAACTAGGGACACATCTTGATCATACAAGTATGTAGTGTGGGGAGACAGGAGAACTTGTGAAACTAGGGACACATCTTGATTGTACAAGTATGTAGTGTGGGGAGACAGGACAAATTGTGAAACTAGGGACACATCTTGATTGTACAAGTATGTAGTGTGGGGAGACAGAAAAACTTGTGAAACTAGGGACACATCTTGATCATACAAGTATGTAGTGTGGGGAGACAGAAGAACTTGTGAAACTAGGGACACATCTTGATCATAAAAGTATGTAGTGTGGGGAGACAGAAGAACTTGTGAAACTAGGGACACATCATGATCATACAAGTATGTAGTGTGGGGAGACAGAAGAACTTGTGAAAATAGGGACACATCTTGATCATACAAGTATGTAGTGTGGGGAGACAGAAGAACTTGTGAAAATTGGGACACATCTTGATCATACAAGTATGTAGTGTGGGGAGACAGGAGAACTTGTGAAACCAGAGACACATCTGAATCATACAAGTATGTAGTGTGGGGAGACAGGAGAACTTGTGAAACTAGGGACACATCTTGATCATACAAGTATGTAGTGTGGGAGACAGGAGAACTTGTGAAACTAGGGACACATTTTGATCATACAAGTATGTAGTGTGGGGAGAAAGGAGAACTTGTGAAACTAGGGACACATCTTGATTGTACAAGTATGTAGTGTGGGAAGACAGGAGAACTTGTGAAACTAGGGACACATCTTGATCATACAGGTATGTAGTGTGGGGAGACAGGAGAACTTGTGAAACTAGGGACACATCTTGATCATACAAGTATGTAGTGTGGGGAGACAGAAGAACTTGTGAAACTAGGGACACATTTTGATCATACAAGTATGTAGTGTGGGGAGACAAAAGAACTTGTGAAACTAGGGACACATCTTGATTGTACAAGTATGTAGTGTGGGGAGACAGGAGAACTTGTGAAACTAGGGACACATCTTGATCATACAAGTATGTAGTGTGGGGAGACAGAAACTTGTGAAACTAGGGACACATCTTGATCATACAAGTATGTAGTGTGGGGAGACAGGAGAACTTGTTAAACTAGGGACACATCTTGATCATACAAGTATGTAGTGTGGGGAGACAAAAGAACTTGTGAAACTAGGGACACATCTTGATTGTACAAGTATGTAGTGTGGGGGAGACAGGAGAACTTGTGAAACTAGGGACACATCTTGATCATACAAGTATGTAGTGTGGGAAGACAGTAGAACTTGTGAAACTAGGGACACATCTTGGTTGTACAAGTATGTAGTGTGGGAAGACAGGAGAACTTGTGAAACTAGGGACACATCTTGATCATACAAGTATGTAGTGTGGGGAGACAAAAGAACTTGTGAAACTAGGGACACATCTTGATTGTACAAGTATGTAGTGTGGGAAGACAGGAGAACTTGTGAAACTAGGGACACATCTTGATTGTACAAGTATGTAGTGTGGGGAGACAGGAGAACTTGTGAAACTAGGGACACATCTTGATCATACAAGTATGTAGTGTGGGAAGACAGTACAACTTGTGAAACTAGGGACACATCTTGATTGTACAAGTATGTAGTGTGGGGAGACAGGAGAACTTGTGAAACTAGGGACACATCTTGATCATACAAGTATGTAGTGTGGGGAGACAGAAGAACTTGTGAAACTAGGGACACATCTTGATCATACAAGTATGTAGTGTGGGGAGACAGAAGAACTTGTGAAACTAGGGACACATCTTGATCATACAAGTATGTAGTGTGGGGAGACAGAAGAACTTGTGAAAATAGGGACACATCTTGATCATACAAGTATGTAGTGTGGGGAGACAGAAGAACTTGTGAAACTAGGGACACATCTTGATCATACAAGTATGTAGTGTGGGGAGACAGGAGAACTTGTGAAACTAGGGACACATCTTGATTGTACAAGTATGTAGTGTGGGGAGACAGAAGAACTTGTGAAAATAGGGACACATCTTGATCATACAAGTATGTAGTGTGGGGAGACAGGAAAACTTGTGAAACTAGGGACACATCTTGATCATACAAGTATGTAGTGTGGGGAGACAGAAGAACTTGTGAAACTAGGGACACATCTTGATTGTACAAGTATGTAGTGTGGGGAGACAGGAGAACTTGTGAAACTAGAGATACATCTTGATCATACAAGTATGTAGTGTGGGGAGACAGGAGAACTTGTGAAACTAGAGATACATCTTGATCATACAAGTATGTAGTGTGGGAGACAGGAGAACTTGTGAAACTAGGGACACATCTTGATCATACAAGTATGTAGTAGTGGGGAGACAGAAGAACTTGTGAAACTAGGGACACATCTTGATCATACAAGTATGTAGTGTGGGGAGACAGAAGAACTTGTGAAAATAGGGACACATCTTGATCATACAAGCATGTAGTGTGGGGAGACAGAAGAACTTGTGAAAATAGGGACACATCTTGATCATACAAGTATGTAGTGTGGGGAGACAGGAGAACTTGTGAAACTAGGGACACATCTTGATTGTACAAGTATGTAGTGTGGGGAGACAGGAGAAATTGTGAAACTAGGGACACATCTTGATTGTACAAGTATGTAGTGTGGGGAGACAGAAAAACTTGTGAAACTAGGGACACATCTTGATCATACAAGTATGTAGTGTGGGGAGACAGAAGAACTTGTGAAACTAGGGACACATCTTGATCATACAAGTATGTTGTGGGAAGACAGAAGAACTTGTGAAACTAGGGACACATCTTGATCATACAAGTATGTGGTGTGGGGAGACAGGAGCACTTGTGAAACTAGGGACACATCTTGATTATACAAGTATGTAGTGTGGGGAGACAGAAGAACTTGTGAAACTAGGGACACATCTTGATCATACAAGTATGTAGTGTGGGGAGACAGGAGAACTTGTGAAACTAGGGACACATCTTGATTGTACAAGTATGTGGTGTGGGGAAACAGAAGAACTTGTGAAACTAGGGACACATCTTGATTGTACAAGTATGTGGTGTGGGGAGACAGAAGAACTTGTGAAACTAGGGACACATCTTGATTGTACAAGTATGTGGTGTGGGGAGACAGGAGAACTTGTGAAACTAGGGACACATCTTGATCATACAAGTATGTAGTGTGGGGAGACAGGAGAACTTGTGAAACTAGGGACACATCTTGATCATACAAGTATGTAGTGTGGGGAGACAGAAGAACTTGTGAAACTAGGGACAATCTTGATCATACAAGTATGTAGTGTGGGGAGACAGAAGAACTTGTGAAACTAGGGACACATCTTGATCATACAAGTATGTAGTGTGGGGAGACAGGAGAACTTGTGAAACTAGGGACACATCTTGATTGTACAAGTATATAGTGTGGGGAGACAGAAGAACTTGTGAAAATAGGGACACATCTTGATCATACAAGTATGTAGTGTGGGAGACAGGAAAACTTGTGAAACTAGGGACACATCTTGATCATACAAGTATGTAGTGTGGGGAGACAGAAGAACTTGTGAAACTAGGGACACATCTTGATCATACAAGTATGTAGTGTGGGGAGACAGAAGAACTTGTGAAACTAGGGACACGTCTTGATTGTACAAGTATGTAGTGTGGGGAGACAGGAGAACTTGTGAAACTAGGGACACATCTTGATCATACAAGTATGTAGTGTGGGGAGACAGGAGCTCTTGTGAAACTAGGGACACATTTTGATCATACAAGTATGTAGTGTGGGGAGACGAAAGAACTTGTGAAACTAGGGACACATCTTGATCATACAAGTATGTAGTGTGGGGAGACAGGAGAACTTGTGAAACTAGAGATACATCTTGATCATACAAGTATGTAGTGTGGGGAGACAGGAGAACTTGTGAAACTAGAGATACATCTTGATCATACAAGTATGTAGTGTGGGGAGACAGGAGAACTTGTGAAACTAGGGACACATCTTGATCATACAAGTATGTAGTGTGGGGAGACAGGAGAACTTGTGAAACTAGAGATACATCTTGATCATACAAGTATGTAGTGTGGGGAGACAGGAGCTCTTGTGAAACTAGGGACACATGTTGAACCTACATGTATGTGGTGTGGGGAGACAGAAACACTTGTCAACCCATCATAGGCATTATTTGCCTATCCCATTTTTACTAATTGACGTTTTTGCTATTATACCCACCAAATCCTTGTAATTCTCTTATTACTCACTTTTCCAACTTCGTGAATAAATTGTCTTAACAAAATGCATGTTTTTTGATAAATTTTCATTTATTTTATCACAGCTATTTCAAATTTAAAAAAAAAAAAAATTCCCAAAAATGGCACGCCCATGGCATGTTAACTCCTTGGTAACGAATGTGTTAAGTCACATGTCTTAGGAGATTAGAAATACTTAGCTGGCACAGGAAACTCACTCTTGTGTGATACCCTTGCTAACATATGGACACGAGATATGGAGAGTTCTGCAGTCTTCCACTTGAGAGGAACTAAATGAAAGTGCACATAAGACACAAATCAATATATAAGCATTTGAAATATCTACCGATCTCATGGAAGAAATATTAGGATTAAGATTATACAGCAGCCAGCATATATTCTGTTGTGTGAATCAATAATATATCTCTCTTACTTCCTGTACTCTGAGTTCTCATATTATTTTTGGATGATGTTTCTTTTTAATTTTTCTATCTGTCCAGAGTTATGGTAGCTCAGTGGTTTGGTTAGTAAACTGGACTATTTAGGACAAGTGATCGAACCCACCCACCCATTAATGGCTGCTGCATTTTTCTGAAAAAGAAGAGCCTGTCATGACACCAGTCCCATGATCCATAATATGTACCTTTGGTCATTGAACAATGTGTGTACTAACACCATATTCCACATATGCCTTTTAGACAGGGGGGGAATACTTTACTTTTATTACCTTGCCGACTTCCGGTGTGTGACTGTGTGTGCAACACGATACAATCTTCAATGGGAGTCAAATTTAAGTTGTAAGTGAATTTCAGTGCCCGTAGTAAAAGAAATTCAAGCGTTCTTGTGTTATTTCAAACAGATTTATTTGTGATTTATTCTTGCATAGACATAGAAATTGACATAAGAATACAAAAAGCAAATGCTGCCACATAGCAGCTTTCACCATGGCTAAGACATCCAAACATTTCTATGCCAGCTAAACAACAAATAATAAATAGCTTTTTCATACCAACTTTGTGCTATGAAAGTCAAATCATGGACCCTTTCTTAATCCCATTTAAGAAAGATCAATACATGTGAGATGTGATGCGATGCTTGAGAAAAGTAACAAACACAAGAAGAGATAGAATACCAAATGAAACCATAAGAAAAATGGTAGGAACTAAACCCTGCCAAGAATATATAGAACAACTTAAATGGTTTGACCACCTGGTCAGAATGAATCTTTACCAATCACCATCAAGGAGTTCTTCTCGAGAATGCATGGAAAAAGACCAAGAGGAAGACCCAGAAGTGGATAGATGCAGTGACAGAGACATGTAACAACAAAGGAAAATCACTAATTCAAACAGTTCGAGCAGCTCATGAATGACAAATGATATAAACCACGACACCTTTTAGGTATCAGTGAAAAGAAAAAAGAAGAAGAAGATTACCTTGCATATGTGAACTATTTTTCGCAGGATCAGTCACATCATTGTAACTGCAAGCAATCTTTTGAAATATTTATATGTCGTCCAATACTTCTACTCACTCAACAATATGGGCTCTGTATTGAGTTATTAGCGGGTCATCATCATTGCACTCTGAACATGTCCATAGGTGCTCAGATCCCCTCCTCAGCAAGTTTCAAAGTGTCCAACGACTGACCACTCCAGTTCTGTGTTGATTGATAAGTCTTCTTACATGCCCACTAAGTTTCTCGTTTCTGGCTGTGCCCATCTTAACTCCCATCTCTTTCATCCGAAGGAGTGACGTGGACTCATAGTTGTCGAAGTCCTGTGTCCTTCCCACTTTCCGGAGGGCATTGATGATGTCCACCCAATCCATTGGTTGACCATCCTTAACAATAGCACTGCTAGCCAACCTGCATCACCTCCTTCATCATGCTATTCGTAGTCATAACTCCTTGGTCACTGCCATCACCTCCATCATCATGCTACTCGTGGTCATAACTTATGCACCACTGTCCTCCTTGACTATTCTGCATGCCAAGTGTGCTGTAAATGCCCATGCACTGGCTCTGTATGTGTGTGTAACACTACAAAACTGCTTGTTTCTTTCCAAAGCCAAATACAGATTTGTTAGCTTGTTTTCTATTGTATAGATCCTACTATATATATATTTTTTTTTACTCATGCATTATTCCTTTTTTACCGCCAGGATAATTCTATGAGTATTAGAAGAAACAAACTATACAAACTCTGCACATCAAGAATGTTACAGAAAATCTTTTGAAAAATGTTAGCTAGAAAAAATGTGTAACATTATTACTAGAGAAAATAAGTCATTAAAGTGATATTTACTGGATACAAAATGGCTATATTTGTTAAGTTATGAAGTTACATTTTATAACTGAGTCATAATTTCTTTGCCATTGTACACAGATTAGAGTTGAGTCAATGATGTTGCGACTGGCTAAGCCCATGAACTATGTTCCCTTGTCACCGAGTGTCAACCAGCGGGCACGCCAGAGAGCCCCAGAATGTATCCCTCTTAACCTAGAACCAGAATCCAAGTACTACACCAGTCCAGTGGCAGTTCTGGATTTCCAGTCCCTGTATCCGTCCATAATGATTGCCATAACTACTGCTTCACTACCTGCCTAGGCAGACTAGATTTTTTAGAGAAAGCTCAGTAAGTTATCTGATTGTTTTACTGTAAACATCATGGGAATAATTGGCTGGAATAACTCAAAAGAACATAATAAACCATGTCCTCAAAATACTCAGTAAATTTAATAGTGTAACAATGGCAATAAAACTAGTGTTAACATGACAATTTACATCAGGTTTCGTACATAAAGACCATACTGACTTCTATAAAGTTGATGGGTTGTCCAAGGTTTCCCACATTAGATCACATTTATATCACTTATGAAATGAGCCACAAAAAATGACCACATCTTAACTCTTTCATTGCTAAACTTGGGAGCATAGCTACCCTCGATTATGTATTAAAGCACAACATACCAATTTTAAAAAGTTATTAAAAAATAGTGGTTGAATATAATAGACTAACAAAAATTGTTTAAAATGAGAATTGCATGAAATTTCATAACACCCAAAACTTAATATTATATAAGTGGTAGTATGTTGACAATTAAATGTTCAGTTAATAGAACAACAACAAAATAATTGTGTGAAAAAAAAGCGAGCACTCACATGAAATAATAATCCATATAAGTCTTGTCAATTTTTTAAAAAAATTGTTGAAAAAGCATACATTATCTCCATCATATGAAATTAAATCTCTGTCAAACTATCACTTCTAATTAAATAAAACCTATTTCTAGTTCACTTTCCATATAGACCTGGTGAGGTGACCTAATTTCATCATGGAAGCTAACAAATATAAAAGAAGGAAGTTCCATGTGACAGGATTTTGATAATAATTTTCAAATACAGATTTGAAAATGTTAGAGTCATGCACCATCTGTTGCAAACCCATCATTATATGATGGACAATTTACAAATTTAGGGTACTTTCACAGTGAAGAGTTTCTGGTAACTGCTGTGATATAAAAGTGGGCCTAAATTCACCGCAACAAGACCAAAAATGGTGCATTTTGCAGCCAAATGTTTAAATTAAAGATTTAACATAAGCTAGTTGATGTGTTAAGTTACCAGGTTGACATAATGTGATCTAAATGATTTGCTGCTAGTGGTCAGTGTCATTTCTTATTTTACAGCGAAGGTCCCTATGAATTTGGCTGCTCATCTTTAAATCTCACACCTGCTGTCCTCAAGGTATGCAACATTGCTTTACATTTCTCATTTGTCATTGTTCCTGATGTATGCTTTCTTTCTTTAGCTGTAGTTGCTTGTGTTTGCTAACAAGAGACATCTCTAACATTGAATATTGATTGTATATCCCTAAAATGGCTGTACGCTAATAGTGAAAGGCGAAATGGAGTTTCGTTCATGACTTTGCAGCACTGGAGTAAGTCCCAGAGGTTCATGTTAGTCAGGAGGGATTTATAATTTCATAAATTCACATTGCAGGGAGATCTTGCAGTCTGTTGTTTGATGTACGACGGGCATAATCCGATGATTAACTATGTTTCATATGTTCAGATTTGGAGTCAAAATGATGTCCTAACATCATCAAATGCTATACATAAAAAAAAATATGATAATCATTTTTAGGAGGACGTGAACTTCCAGTCAATATGGTGGATAGGCGGCAGAAACCATTAAAAGCTGTTTTTGAAAACTGTTCCTTGATGCAGTTTCTTCATATTCCAAGTCTGGCTTGTTGCAGGAGCTACTGAGTTTAGTGCTCTGTGACCTGTGCGTTTCATCTGTTTTGATCTTATTTTGATATTCCGATTGTTTACGATGAATGATGATATCGTATGATGGAGAACAGATGGCTATGTTCACTTTCTGTGCGGTTTCGCCTTATGTCTTTTGGCGTGTGCTGAGACTGCTATGATGGGGACTACAGCTACCTTTCTTTGTTTGGAAGATGAGATAGTTTTTCGGATGATTCCACTGGCACGAGCGTTTGAGCAATTATGGATTTTAATTTGTTTGCAGTGATACCAGGCCTTCCATAACCATTAACCATTTCTAACAGTCCAAGATATATTTGCAGCAGCTTAGAAAAATGCCAAACCTATGACATACTGTCTGAACAATCAATTGGAGAACTTATTGCAAGAAAACTGTCTCAAGAAAATCTAATTGAAGCAAGAGTCAAACAAATATATTAAATATTTATTTAGGAAGGAAGGTCTAGGAAAACCCAGTAACATAACCAGAAGATAATAGAACAAAAGAAACAGTGAGAAAAAGATATGAGGGTAGAATAACACAGTATCTGGGAAAACAGAGGGTTGGTGATGTAGTGAAATACCATAGAGGTGGATGGTTTGTGAAAAAAAAATTAATGCCGTAGGTGACGTATAATGATAATTGATGAAACATGAAAAATTACTATCATTTCATACAGTTGGTAGAGGAAAATTGTGTTGCCAATTAAAGTGAGAATTCTAGTGCTGCTCAAGCGGCACAAACCAAATGAAAACACACACACACACACACACACACACTGATAATAGGCAGATGTTACAGTTGGATAGGTCACAGACTGTGGGGGGGGGGGGGGGATCCAAAAACAAGCACAAGATCTTGTGAACTTTGGAGGGAAGAAGAAAGAGACAGACCAAAGGCAACCTGATAGAGAGTAGCATAGACAGAGTTAAGCAGTGTGTGCCAGTCTTTGAGAAACCTTACAAAGGTTGGGCATGGACTGTACCAAATTGAAGGACTTTGCTGTTATCTTACAAACTGTCACAAAAGGCTACTATTCTATCTATCTTTTGACCTTTCGAGCCGTAGCCGGCCCATAGGGCGTAGACCAAGATACTCCTTCGCTTATCTGAATTTTTGTTCTAGCAGTTTTCAATTCTTTTAAAGATATTTTATCAAATCTTGCCATTTGTCTCTGTTCTGTGCAAGCAGCTCTATCTCATTGAGGGAGCTGATTCCTGCTGCTTTTGCCTCTCTCAGCAATGTTCTTCTCAGTGTCTCTCTGGGTCTTCCTCTTTTTCTCTTACCTGTTGTTTCCCATATGAGGGCTTGCTTTGCTATTCGGTTATTATCTCTTCTCATCACATGTCCAACATATGACCATCGTCTTTTCTTGATTACTGAAAATATTAGTGGTTGATTGGCGATTTCTCTAATTTCCTCGTTTGTTTTGAATTCGTTCCACGCTATACCAAGTATTTTTCTTAGACATTTATTTTCGATTGCGTTCAACTTTGTTTCCATATCTCTTGTTTTCCAGCATTCACACGCATACATAAGGGTTGATAGTACATTTGATTTGAATAATCTAAGTTTTGTGTTTGTGCTGATGAGTTTTGATTTCCACAACTTTTCAAGGCTTCTGAAAGACATTGCTGCTTTAGCTATTCTGATTCTAATTTCTTTGCTTGTATCCCCTTCTCGATCAATGTGACTTCCAAGATAGATAAAGTGATCGATCTCTTCCATTGGTTTCTTTTTCATGTATATTTTGTCGTCTGTTGGAATTAAACTTTTCATGACTTTAGTCTTTTCATGATTGATCTCACTCCCAATTTGCTGGCTATTGATGATAGTTCATTTGTGTTTTCCTGCATCGTTTTTATCTGATTGCTGATGAGAACTATGTCATCAGGAAAGTCGAGGTCCTCCAAATGGTCTCCTTGAATCCATTTGATGCCTTTATTACCAGTGCAGCATTTCTTCATTATGAAGTCCATAACAACTCCAAATAACAAGGGCGATAAAATACATCCTTGTTTAACCCCAGTTTCTATTGGGAAACATTCGCTCAGTCCTTCCTCTGTTCGAACTGCACATGTGTAACCATCATACATCTCTTTAATAATATTTATGATTTTTTATGGTAAGCCATATTGCTTCAGAATTTCCACAAAGAATCTCGATGAATACTGTCAAATGCTTTTTTGAAGTCGATGAAGTTAAGTACAAAAGGTTTTCGCTTCTCAGTGTGTTCCTCCAATATAAGTCGTAGAGTAAAATGTGGTCAAGGCAGCTTCTCCTTTTTCTAAACCCAGCCTGTTCTTCACGCATTACTGTATCTATTGAATCCTTTATTCTATTTAGGATGATTTTGCAGAATAACTTTGAGGCAACTGACAAAAGTATCACGCCTCTCCAGTTGTTACAATCTCTAAGATTGCCCTTTTTTGGAATCTTAACAATGATACTTTTTTTCCATTTATGAGTGTCTTCTCTGCTTTCCAAATGATGTTGAACATTTTCTGGAGATGTATTAAATTATGGCTATCAATTGCCTTGAGGATCTCAGCTGTTAACTTATCCTCTCCAGCAGCCTTGTTATTGGCCATACGCTTTAAGATGGTTTCTATTTTGCTCAAGGTGAAGTCATCTAAATTTACATCTAATTCTGCTGCTGGTGTTTCAGCTTCAAAATCTATTAAACTGTGGGGTAGTGGACGGTTAAGAATTTCTTTGAAGTGTTCTGCCTAATGGGCTTTTATGTCTGCGCTTGTTGTTAGCACTAATCCAGATTTGTCTAGAATTGGTGTTCCACTGGATGTATAGGTGTTTGTCAGCATCTTTTGTACAGCATAGAGAGTTCTGTTGTCTCCTGTAATTGCAGCTGTCTCTGCTTTCTCTGCCAAATTGTCTATATAAGCTCTTGTATCGCTTCTTGCTGAACTTTTTACTTTGTTGTCTAATTCTTTGTATGTTGCTTTTGCCAGGACCTTTCCAAGATCTGTCTTTACATTAGTCATGGCTCTCTTCGCTTCTCTTCTTTCTTTGATGTATTTCCATGTAGTGTCTGAGATCCAAGCTCATTTTTCCATTTTCTTCAGTTCGGCACTTGCTTCTGCTGCTGTCATTAGTATTTTGCTCTGTGAGTCCCACATTTCATTGATATCTAAGTCTATTTCACGAGTGCTGCATAACAATTACTTAGTTCTATGTTAAAATTTTTCTTCATGGCTTCATCTTTCAGTTTACGACTATCAATTTTATGTGTAGTTGATCTCTTCTGTTGGCTTTTAAATTGTAATCCTATTTTCCCAATGCACAGGTTGTGGTCACTATTAACATCAGCACCTCTGTATGCTCTTACATCTATTATGATGATCTGAATTGTTGTTTAATACATAGGTGGTCAATTTGATTTGAGGTTCTATCATCAGGAGATATCCATGTTGTTTTGTGAATATTTTTGTGTGGAAATAATGTCCCACCTATAACTAAATTTTCTATTAGACATAATTCTATTAATCTTTCTCCATTTATTTTGTAGTATCACAGCCTTCTCTCCCCATTACATGTTCCACTCCTGCGTTGTCTTTTCCCACTTTGGCTTTGAAATCTCCCATTACAATTAAAAGATAGTGTTTTGGTATTTTGTTTATTAGTTGTTGTAGTTGGTTATAAAAATCGTCCTTAACTTCATCATCAGCTTCGTTTGTAGGCGCATAACATTGAACAATTGAAAGTCTTCCATGTTTTGTTTTGTAAAATGTTCGTATCAGAAGGCTATTTACTGGTTCCCATTGTAATAAACTTCTTGCAGCTATTATTAAGTGGCATTAAATTCTCTGTCAGTCCTCCCTTCACAGGGAGAAGAGGAAGAAATATATTTGAAGGATGTTGTCCTTCTACCCCATTCTAATCCATTGTGGAGATACATTTTCCAATGGCCCTGATCACTAAGTAGATGAGGTGGAGTGCCAAGTTCTGCCAGAAATGCATGATAAAGCATAGATCCAGCGTTGAAGTTGGCCACACTAAAGAAATTTTGGCAACCTTTTTTTTTATTAATCCTAGATTATGATTCATATACCTGTGACTCACATTATCACAATTTCATAGTAAAAATTACTACCACTGACATGTAACATTTTGAGTTTTGAGAATCAAACTTTTCTTTGAACTTTTTGAACACAGCAGTGTGTAGTTTCCCTCATGTGGGAAACAACAGGTAAGAGGAAAAGAGGAAGATCCAGAGAGACACTGAGAAGAACATTGATGAGAGAGGCTAGGGCTGCAGGAGTCGGCTCCCTCAATGAGATAGAGCTGCTTGCACAGAACAGACACAAATGGCGAGATTTGATAAAATATCTTTAAAAGAATTGAAGACTGCTAGAACAAAAATTTAGATAAGAGAGGGCGTATCTTGGTCTACGCCCTATGGGCCGGCTACGGCTCAAAAGGTCAATAGATAGGTATATAGTGTGTAGTAATTGGTTAATCCCTGATACTATTCAGCACAAACACAAAACTTAGACTATTAAAATCAAATGTACTATCAACCGTTACGTATGTGTATGAAAGCTGGAAAACAACAAGAGATATAGAAACAAAGTTGAACGCATTCGAAAATAAATGTCTAAGGAAAATATTTGGTATAGTATGGAATGAATTCAAAACAAATGAGGAAACTAGAGAAATGTCAATCAACCACTAATATCTTCAGTAATCAAGAAAAGACGATGGTCATATGTTGGACATGTGATGAGAAGAGATAATAACCGAATAGCAAAGCAAGCCCTCATGTGGGAAACAACAGGTAAGAGAAAAAGAGGAAGGCAAGAGCAGCAGGAATTGGCTCCCTCAATGAGATAAGAGTTGCTTGCACAGAACAGAGACAAATGGAGAGATTTGATAAAAGTTCTTTACAAGGATTGAAAACTGCTAGAATTAAAATTTAGATAAGAGAAAGAGTATTTGGGTCTACGCCCTATGGGTCAGCTACGGCTCAAAAGGAAAGTGTGTAGCCTGAAACTCGACCACTTGATGGTGCACCCGCCCAAACACACACACCTTGGTCTATTCACACAAATTGTTAGCTATAGGTTTAGCCAGCATGTTCAGCACCTTCTTAGTTCACTGACCTTCCCATGTTACAAAGGTTTCTTTGATGTCATGCTGGTGGCCAAGGAGATTTTCCTCATCATGAGAAAAACAAAGAGAGAAAAAAATGAATTTTTGAAATTTGGCTGATTAAAAAAAAAAAAATGCATGTTTACGTTACCATAGTACTTATTACTACGTGAATGAGAAAAAAATGATCCAACACTGAAGGAAAGAAAGGAAACACTCCGGTGTCACTGGAAGTGATAATTGGGAAGGTTTGGGGAGGATTAACCAACTTTCTGGTATTACCTCAGGGATTAAACAACTTTCTGATATTACCTCAGGGATTAATCAACTTTCTGGTATTACCTCAGGGATTAATCAACTTTCTGGTATTACCTCAGGGATTAATCAACTTTCTGATATTACCTCAGGGATTAATCAACTTTCTGGTATTACCTCAGGGATTAATCAACTTTCTGGTATTACCTCAGGGATTAACCAACTCTCTAATATTACTTCACATGGACTTTCATAAGTGCTGCCAAATTTGTGCACTGTGTCTCAATTTCCCTTTTTTAATCAGGACAGATATTTTATTACTGATGGATGCACTTTGGGTATAACTGTAATAGTACTGTGACTAGAACATTCATACATTTATATGAGAAATCTGTGTTTGCTTCTCAGAAAATATCTGATTATGTGACTGTTTCACCAAATGGAGTTGCCTTTCTCAAGTCATCTGTCCGTCAAGGAATTTTGCCAATGTAAGCTTTTATTAAATGTTTCATTGCAGCTTTTATTATTAGCCATTGTTATCCATGCAACTAACAAAAACCTACAATTAGGGAGAGAAGATGGACATATGTCAGACATGTACTGAGAAGAGACAACAAGCAAATCCCAAAACAAGCACTTCTATCTTCAGGATACAGAAGAAGAGTAAGACCAAGAGACAGATAGTGAAGAGAACACTGATAAGAGAAGAAAAGTAGGTAGGCGCAGACTCATTTAATAAGATCAAACATCTCGCCCACAATAAAAATAGATGGTGAAAAGCACTATGAGCCCTATGCGACGTCTAGAGGGACTAAAAGGATCAATTTAATTCTTTGTAAGATACATTTGTGTGTGTGTTCTTTTTATGTTAGAGACAGTCATGTGACATTCTGCTGTATTTTGGGAGATTTACTTAGACTGACTGGCTCAATCAACACCATAAGGAGATGATAGTGCTGGCAATTTAGCTACTTTATTTTGTACAATCACAAATACAAATTGATTAAGGGCTTGTCCTGTTTAGGTTGAATTTAAAATATGATTTATCATGGACTTGAATCACCACTGATCTATGTTTTGTTACAGATTATTATTTCAATTTTTGTTGTTTTATTTCTTTTCTGTGTTATATACATATATATTATCATTCCTTTGTATTTGTTTTATTATAAGCCATTGTTTCTATGTTTTCTACAGAATGGTGGAAGAAATCCTGAACACTAGGCTGATGGTAAAGAAATCTATGAAAAACTACAAGGACAATAAAGTAAATACTTGTGTGTTTTTTTCATTATGCGGTTTTGTTTGTTTGTCTAAACTATATACCCTCCATATTGTAGAGGTTTACCTTAATTTGTTAGGGATTTTGTAAAAAATTGAACCAGTATGCCTTACAGGGCAATTTGTGTGATCTTCAGCATTTTCTCTTGAAAACATTTGTAATTTATGCAGAATTCTGAAAATAGTTCTGCTTTTACATTTCCTATCCCAATCAAATCATACCAAACCTAATTTTAAAATGAATTACAAATACAGCAGCCAATCAGTCATGCTGCTTGGATAACATAAGCAATAAAAATGTAGCTTTCACTCACAACAATTTTTTTATGGCAATTAATTACATTATACTACAACCTAGAAGCTGGTTGTGTTACACCATGCCAAGGAGGCAAACAACCCAAGACTAACCAGTTATACTTCAGGGGAGAGGGGAGGAATATATCATGTTGTTTTTTTCATTTGTAAGATATTTTACAGTCTAGTGTACAGGTTTGACTTAAAAAATATGTGGAAGGGTTGGTTTCTGTGCTGATTACACATTTAGAGAAAAGTATGGTCATTCTCTCTCTCTCTCTCTCTCTGCGATCAGGACTCAATCAGAGTAGGATTCCAGACTCTCACATGAAGTCAGCTGTCAGGTTAAGGACTCTCACATGAAGTCAGCTGTCAGGTTAAGTGTGTTGATTGTCCCCACAGACAGAACATCACAATTAGAGTCTGCCAGATCCACTCTGATTGAATACCCGTTAAAACGTTGCACTGTGTTCTGCGCCAGTGGCCCAGTGCATCCGATTTCAGCCAGCATTTTATTCAGGTTTGCTTTCCTTAGCGTTTGATTGTCCCCAATCTTCCTGCAAGGCAGCAGATTATCTTTTGTGTAGGGGGATTCTGCCCTTAGATGGTCAGCCCTCCCAGGTTTACGAGCACCATCTGCCCGAGTCACTAGAGGTGACTAACACAGACATGCACACACAAAGATATGAGATGTGACTAACACAGACATGCACACACAAAGATATGAGATGTGACTAACACAGACATGCACACACAAAGATATGAGATGTGACTAACACAGACATGCACACAGCGATACGAAGCATGACTAACACAGACATGCACACAGCGATACGAAGCATGACTAACACAGACATGCACACAGCGATACGAAGCATGACTAACACAGACATGCACACAGCGATACGAAGCATGACTAACACAGACATGCACACAGCGATACGAAGCATGACTAACACAGACATGCACACACAAAGATACAAAGCATGACTAACACAGACATGCACACACAAAGATATGAAGCATGACTAACACAGACATGCACACAGCGATATGAAGCATGACTAACACAGACATGCACACAGCGATACAAAGCATGACTAACACAGACATGCACACAGCGATACGAAGCATGACTAACACAGACATGCACACAGCGATACGAAGCATGACTAACACAGACATGCACACAGCGATACGAAGCATGACTAACACAGACATGCACACAGCGATACGAAGCATGACTAACACAGACATGCACACAGCGATACGAAGCATGACTAACACAGACATGCACACACAGCGATACAAAGCATGACTAACACAGACATGCACACACAGCGATATGAAGCATGACTAACACAGACATGCACACAGCGATACGAAGCATGACTATCACAGACATGCACACAGCGATATGAAGCATGACTAACACAGACATGCACACAGCGATACAAAGCATGACTAACACAGACATGCACACACAGCGATACGAAGCATGACTAACACAGACATGCACACACAGCGGTACAAAGCATGACTAACACAGACATGCACACAGCGATACGAAGCATGACTAACACAGACATGCACACACAAAGATACAAAGCATGACTAACACAGACATGCACACACAAAGATATGAAGCATGACTAACACAGACATGCACACAGCGATATGAAGCATGACTAACACAGACATGCACACAGCGATACAAAGCATGACTAACACAGACATGCACACAGCGATATGAAGCATGACTAACACAGACATGCACACACAAAGATACGAAGTATGACTAACACAGACATGCACACACAAAGATATGAAGCATGACTAACACAGACATGCACACAGCGATATGAAGCATGACTAACACAGACATGCACACAGCGATATGAAGCATGACTAACACAGACATGCACACACAGCGATACGAAGCATGACTAACACAGACATGCACACAGCGATATGAAGCATGACTAACACAGACATGCACACACAAAGATATGAAGCATGACTAACACAGACATGCACACAGCGATACGAAGCATGACTAACACAGACATGCACACACAAAGATATGAAGCATGACTAACACAGACATGCACACAGCGATATGAAGCATGACTAACACAGACATGCACACACAAAGATACGAAGCATGACTAACACAGACATGCACACACAGCGATACGAAGCATGACTAACACAGACATGCACACACAAAGATATGAAGCATGACTAACACAGACATGCACACAGCGATATGAAGCATGACTAACACAGACATGCACACAGCGATATGAAGCATGACTAACGCAGACATGCACACACAGCGATACGAAGCATGACTAACACAGACATGCACACAGCGATATGAAGCATGACTAACACAGACATGCACACACAAAGATACGAAGTATGACTAACACAGACATGCACACACAAAGATATGAAGCATGACTAACACAGACATGCACACAGCGATATGAAGCATGACTAACACAGACATGCACACAGCGATATGAAGCATGACTAACACAGACATGCACACACAGCGATACGAAGCATGACTAACACAGACATGCACACAGCGATATGAAGCATGACTAACACAGACATGCACACACAAAGATATGAAGCATGACTAACACAGACATGCACACAGCGATACGAAGCATGACTAACACAGACATGCACACACAAAGATACGAAGCATGACTAACACAGACATGCACACAGCGATATGAAGCATGACTAACACAGACATGCACACACAGCGATACGAAGCATGACTAACACAGACATGCACACAGCGATATGAAGCATGACTAACACAGACATGCACACACAAAGATATGAAGCATGACTAACACAGACATGCACACAGCGATACGAAGCATGACTAACACAGACATGCACACACAAAGATACGAAGCATGACTAACACAGACATGCACACAGCGATATGAAGCATGACTAACACAGACATGCACACACAGCGATACGAAGCATGACTAACACAGACATGCACACACAGCGATACGAAGCATGACTAACACAGACATGCACACACAGCGATACGAAGCATGACTATGTAATATTGAAAATAATAAGTGTTTTTATAAAATGAAGTGTAGAAACAGTGCTCTTAGAAATAGTGCTCAGTGTGAATACTTTCATAAAATTAACATTTAGAATAAGATATACTTTCATGTGCAACATTTAGAGTGAGTTATGCTTTTATATGTAATGATTTGATTGAAATCTACTAAACTATCAATCTTGGCAGATACCAGAAGTGGCAACAATAGTTTAGTAGATTTCAATCAAATCATTACATATAAAAGCATAACTCACTCTAAATGTTGCACATGAAAGTATATCTTATTCTAAATGTTAATTTTATGAAAGTATTCACACTGAGCACTATTTTTAAGAGCACTGTTTCTTACATTAACAGCATTATCTCTTTATAAATCTTGGCAGATACCAGAAGTGGTAACAATAAAGAGATAATGCTGTTAATGTAAACAAAAATTGGTAATTGCTTTGTCGCGGTAAAAGATGAAACCAAAGGTCTCAATATTTCAGCCCTAAAAAAGGAACAGGCAAATAATTATGGTAAAACTGGTGGGCAGGGAACAAGTCAAACATTTGTTTTGTGACAGCTCTACATAGGAGAAGAGTACAAAACTATTGGCCTACATATGACCTTCCTCAGAAATAATAACAGTGTAGATCTGCCAATGTACTGTTAGTTCCAATTTGGAGAGAGGATGATTGAAGCAAAGATGTTGAAGGCATCGTTAGTATCCTTAACAAAGGAAGGAAGATCCATAACGATGGGTTGAAAAATATTGTCAAGAAAGTTAAAGATGTGTGCCGTGGGACATGATTTACCCTTATTACCCTCCCTCTTCTCTCCCCCTTTTTCTGTCATTCAATTAGTGATCATTCCTCTTTCATCTTCTGCAACTCACTCAGTGAGGATCTTGGACACTATAAAAAGTTACTTTTTTCATAATTATGTCTTCTTCCTTGTTTTCACTAGTTTTAGTTACTTCCTATCATATATTGTTACATTCTATTACATTTCTTTTGCATGTCCATCAGTGTACTTTTGTTGTTGACTTCTGAGGAAGGTCATATATAGGCTGAAATAAATGTCAATAGTTTTGTATTGTTCACCTATAGCTGTCACCATACACTGTGTTCAATTTGTTCCCATTTCTGCCTAAAAACTAGTTCTTTCCTTCAACAATGACAGTACATGCAGAAACATAAACTACAAAAACAAGAAGCTCCATAGTAAAATTAAGTAACAGAAATTGAAAAATAAAAATGTGAAGCATGGTTGTAAACTGGGAGCCGCGATAGCTCAGTGGTTAGTGAACTGGACTACAAAAGACAAGAGTTGGGTTCGATCTTGATCGACGGCTTCCAGGTTCACCCAGCCTTGAATTTACCAGGGAAAGTAAAGCGGCATGGGTGCAATATGACCACATTACTGAAAAATCATGTGCCAAAGGTCTGTAAAAATGATGGTCACTAACACTATATTTCTTATACACCACATGGCATGACGGGGCTCTCTACTTATTTTACTTATGGTTGTAAACTGACCAGTCTGAATATCTGGTCAAGAAAGAGATATATATTTATTTAGGGGTTGCAGAACTGTATTGTATACTCACATAATCTAGCTTATCCCTGTAGAAACATGAATCCTATGACAGCTACTCTGAAGTTTTCTCTGTGCTGTGTGAGGATGTCCAGCGACTGCAGCAGTCACTCACATCTTGACTGTTATATCGTGCACCCATCTTTTTCTAGGTTCTCTTCTCCCTAATTTGCCTTGAACTGTGCCCTCCATAATTATCTTCTCGAGACTGTTATGTCTTTTTACACGACCAACATATTTAATTTTCTTGTTTTTATATTCTTTATCAACCTGTTTTCTCAAATTTTAAGTTCTTGCAAAAAGTTTATTCTTTTCTATACCCATAGTATTCTTTTGTAACATTTGTTTTAACCCTAGATTATGATATTGATATATCTGTGTGTATGTGTGTGTGCGTGTGCATTCGTGCGGATTCTCCCATACATGATACCATAGTAAAAATTACTACCGCTTAAACATTAGAAGCTAAAAATAATATTCTCTTTGAACTTTTGCCACATAGCTGTGTGTTTACACTAAAAGAAACACAGGGACTCGGATTTCCTGGTGCAAATTGATTTATGACATGAAATTTGTCTGCATCAACTGGACATGTTATATTGTCATATTATAAAGAGCTGTTTGATGCCAGCCAACAACTGAGAAAATGCCCCTGAAAAGGGGGGGGGGTGTCTTGAAAATTGGCACATTTTTTCACATTGTACCAAATCCTATCTCACGCAATGAAAATAAAAAATTTAACATCAGTAGAAACAAATCCAACACTCAGGGGACATTGAAAGTAGTAGCTAGGAAGGTGTGGGAGGGGGGGGGGTGGTTATGTTTGACCACAGCAAACTGTCAAATTTGAAGAATTTGTTTTCTGATGCAGTAATTTGTACTACTCTATGGTAATTTAGGGTTAAAAGACAGTGATGTGTTTTTAAGCATATTTGTGTTTAGTTCATGTTTCCTCAATATAGTCAGCAGTCATAAAATGGTGTTCAAGTGAGAGTTTTTAATTTTACATACAACACACACCCACTGCCTAATAGATAAATCTCTTGGTTGTGTTACAAACTGTAAATATTCTAGGTTTCTAATTTGTCTGTGTCATAGTATATACTGTCTCCAGCAGAGAACCAGTTTGTAGGCTGCACCCTCCAGATGTTGAATCTACAGTATATATGACAATCAAGAGTTTAATCTGAGTTAACTAGAAGTGAAATGTTTGTAGTGAAACTCATTTGTAATGTTGTATACCAATTGTAATGATTGTGATATCTTTTCAGAGAAAATACTGTGCTGATACTAAACTAACATTTATACAGGTGATCAAAAATCATCTGAGATTTAAAATTGAATTGGCTTTAAGATTGTGCATGTGGACTTTGGTGTTTGTTGTATTTCATAGAAGTGCCTATATTTGTTCCTCAGATCTTGTCTAGAATGTTGGATGCTCGTCAGTTGGGACTGAAACTAATAGCCAATGTCACCTATGGCTATACAGGAGCAAGTTTCACAGGCCGCATGCCATGTATAGAGGTTGGGGACAGCATTGTGAGGAAAGCCAGGGAAAGTTTGGAGCGAGCAATAGAGCTTGTGAGATCAACACCAAAGTGGGGTGCCCATGTTGTGTATGGAGACACAGACAGGTCTGATATTTTGTTTATTATTGTCCAGTGAGTCTGGAATAATTAATTGTTAGGGTAATTTGTTTCATGTTTGAGCTTCCTTCACTAGTTATTCTTCAGACAACATGCTTTACAACATTCTTATTTAATGTTTGATACCTTATATGTGTTCCTCTTTATTCTTATTTGATTATTAAATCAAGTTAGATTTAAATTATGCACTTTATCTATAATTTATTGCTGACATAATCACATGTGCCAGTACAACAACTTAGTATACGTGTCACTTTTACATCACAGTGTGTTTGGTGTAACATCCTACATTTGTGGCTATAAATATAATCTACCTCATATTTATTATTTAAATCATTTATTTTGCTTCAGTAAGAAAATCAAATTTGTGTTTGCCATACATGGTGATATTTAGTATTATAATCACATGCTGTTGAGTTAAAATGATTTGTTTCATTTTTTGCAAACATACTCTTCATTCTTCTTTTTCTTCTTTCCTTCCTCATTTGCCTTTGAGCGTCAAGGGGGAGATATAATTTGCGGTCTTTTGCTCTTCTGTTGCCTCTGCTGCTGTTTTGTTTCCTAGTGTTTCGAATATTCCATCAATCCATTTTTTTCATGGTCGGTCCTTGGATCTGATTTTCTCACAACGTTAATTGAAGTTTCATTGTGTTATGTTTTGATCTTTCTGCCTTGCCAAACCATTTCATCTGTTGTATCTTTATATATTCTATGGAGAGGGTTATTCCTTGCATTTTTCTGAGTTCTTCATTTCTGATTTTATCTTTCAGGATGTTTCCTATCATTCGTCTAACACATTTAATCTCAGTAGAGCTTATTTTTCTTATTGTTCTTGCATCTAGGGTCCAGACTGGCATTGGTAGCACAAATTCTCTTATCGTGATATGTCTCTTCATTGTAAAAACAAAATAATTCCATATAAAATACCTACTTTGTTACAATTCCTTTTATTGTTATTCAAAACTCATTAATTAAAATGTTCCAGGAATTTTATTGTGCGTGGATGTGATTACTCTATACCTTTTCCACTTTGGGAACATATGCAGGTGTAAAGATATGTTGTGCTTTTATTTGTTGTGTCTGAGTGAGTCTTTTTTTTTTATCAATCCTGAACACTCCTTTTACCCTCCTACATGTCTGGTAATATAATTTTCTTTAAATATTTCTTTACACCTGTGTCTTAATGTTGACTGTGTCTGGCCCACCCACACAGTCTGGTAATATGTCTTTTTTAAAACTAATATGTCTTTTTTAAACTAATATTGCACCCAAAGTCTGGTGATCCTGACCCACAACTTCAATTTTTAATTACACCTACCATGGACACACCTGGGTGTCCATTATTAAGTGCAATATCGTGTATGGTTTTTCTTAGTCTGTGTATGTTTTCTCTTTGTCCTAAAAATGGTTTGTCATGTAAAGAAGTTAATGTATGTATGTATGTATGTATGATAGATAATGTTAAATAGGTTCATGTCTGTCATCCACAGTATGTTCATTCACTTTCCTGGGCGGAGCAAGGATGAGGCATTTGTGTTAGGCCAGGAAATAGCTGATGCTGTGACTGCAATGTTTCCCAGTCCAATAAAGCTCAGGTTTGAAAAGGTCAGTTTTGGAAATATTTTGGACCTGTCTTATTTAGGTTTGAGATTTTGTTAATGTATTTTTTAAGAGATCAATTAGGATGATACATTTGGTCTCATAGCATACAGAACTTAGGAGTGTGACATTTTGGAGCATTACAGTACCAAGTTGCAGAAGGTGAACAGTACCTTTTTAGGCCATTCTATCATTCCTAACTCAGTGGGTCAGTTATCCATTCACAACTTTTTGGCTAATGTGTGTATCCGTTATTAGATATCAGTGCTGCATCTATTACTGTCTAGTGTCAGAAGACATCACATAGGGTGTGACTTAGAATGTACCTTACCACAAGTACCTGTTCTTGGCAAGTTTATCAATCTCTTTGAGGAAATCAATGCCTGCTGTCCTCATCCCTCTGATGAATGTTGTTCTCAGTTTCTCTCAACATTTGTCCCTAGTTTCCCAGTTCACTTGTTTAGTGATTATCTTGTTATTTCTTCTTGTCAAATGTCCAACTTCCTGGTCACTCCTGAATTTGATTACTTGTTATTTTTGTGTTGCTTGTACTGGTATTGTAAGACATTGCATGATGAGTGTAGGTCACATCTGAACGCTTGCTCTTTAAAACATCTACCACAGTTTCATGCAGTTGTGAAATCAAATACAGAATTAGCTCCTGCAAAGTCTGACTGGAATGTTTGTCTAGCCTGCCGCTGCCGGAAAAATTATATCGGGTCACGGCATTTGATCTCTTATATTAACATTTGAAATCTATGTTTGTTTACACAACAATACAATTGAATAATTTTGGTGAATAAAAGTGAAAGTCATAATTTTTGTGAATTTTTTAAAAATTTGCATTTGAAGTTTAAACATATTTTATGCTCGCGGCATCAGTAAAAGTGAAGGTCATAAACACTGGACTGTTGGGCAGCAATTGTTATTTTATCAAATTTGTAAGATGAACTGAAACAACAGACTGTCGGTGGCATTATGTAAACAATAATTGTTTTTATAGCATGAGGGGCGTCTGAATCATCATCATCATCGTGTGCCTTCTCCGCAACGAAGGTTGGCTACCATGGATCGCCATTCTACTCTGTTTCTTGCTTTGATGGTGCAGGCTGTCATAGATTGACTTGTCCACCTTTTGATGTTACTCATCCATGTTAGTCTTGGTCTGCCTCTGCCTCTTTTATCTTGTATTTTTCCTTCCAATATTACTTTTAGTAGGCTGTTGTGTCTTTTAACATGCCCCAAAAATTTCATTTGTCTTGTCTTAATTGTATTTAGTAGTTCTCTTTTTATTTTCAGTTGTTTTAAAACTTCATCGTTTGTTATCTTTTGTTTCCATCCAATTCTACCTATTCTTCTATAAATCCAAATTTCAAAGGCTTAAATTTTCTGTTCTGTTTTCTTGTCTAATATCCATGTTTCTGCACCATACAGGAATATTGAGAAGTTGTAACATTTTGCCATTCTTAGTTTCAGCCCTACTGATATTTGTTTTGTTAGTATATTTTTCATGGCATTAAAATTACTTTTTGCCATACCTATTCTTTTGTTTATTTCAATTTTGCATTTTCCATCATTGGTATGTTCCAGGTAGTTGTAACTCTGGACTGTCTCCAGATGTATTCCCTCAACTGTGATATTTAATTGTAGGTCTTGAGAATTTTCTTTGTTTATGATCATAGTTTTAGTCTTTTTGATATTCATTTCTAGTCCATATTTTTTGCTTGTTATGTCTGAATATAGGTTAGAAACACCAGAATTTTTGTCAGAGGAAAGCTTCATTTGTGTCATATTAAGGGTCTAATTTGCGCCAATGTTAATTAGGTCATTTCACCTAAAAAGCATGCCCCAAACAGGCGCACAGAAAAAGGTGTGTAAGTATATTGGTTCTTTGGTTATGGAAGGCCCCGGTATCACTGCAAACGAATTAAAATCCATAATTGCTCTACAGCCCGTGCCAGTGGAATCATCCAAATTAGTAACTCATCTCCCAAGCAAAGAAAGGTAGCTGTAGTTCCCATCATAGCAGTCTCAGTACATGCCAAAAGACATAAGGTGAAACCGTGCAGAAAGTGAACACAGGCAACTGTTCCCTGTCATACGATATCATCATTCATCGTAAACAATTGGAATATCGAAACATGATCAAAATGGATGAAACACACAGCTCACGGTGTGCACAGAGCACTTAACTCAGCAGCTCCTGCAACAAGCCAGACTTGGAATATGAGGAAACTGCAACAAGGAACATTGCCATACATAGCTTTCAATGGTTCCTGCCGCCTATCCACCATATTGACCAGAAGTTCACGTCCTCCCGAAAATGATGATCGTCATATATTTAAAATGTATAGCGCTTTTATGATGTTAAGACAAAGTAAGTATATATTATATTTAAATATATCTTCCCTCATCATCCTTCATTCTTGAGCTTTATTTCTGTATTTTTGCTGTAGATTAACAGAATTTTAACCTGTTATCTATATGATCACACATTTATTATGTTTCCTCGGGGTGGGGGGTCTGTAGCGTTGTAATGTATCAGAGAAAAATGATTGTTACTGTATCCAAAAGTATCAAATAAAGATATTTCTTCTCTCAGATATACTTGCCATGTGTGCTACAGACAAAGAAGCGTTATGTGGGCTTCATGTATGAAACAGCAGATCAAAAAGAACCTGTGTATGATGCCAAAGGAATTGAAACAGTTCGCAGGGATGCTTGCAGTGCTGTTTCTAAGGTTGTCAGTGTTCATATTGTACTTTGTTTTGCTTCTTCTGTGACCAGCTGTTATTATGTTTTATGGAACAGGCAAATAATTGCAGTGCTGCGGTAAAGCTGGTAGCAGGAGCAAGTAGTGGGGTGTAACGTACACTCCTACAAGGTGTGGTGACAGCTTTACGAAAAAGTAACACAACAAAATATTGACGTTTGGCCTACATGCGGCCTTCCTCAGCAAATGAGAATGCAAATGAACAACGAAATAAAGATAAACTCTACTACATCAAAGATGAATGGTTAAGGTAAATCAAGAAAAAATGAACAGAGGGATAAGAGATGTGCTACATATTGGAGGATAAAAATAGATAAGAGATACATAATATGTGAAAATTAGTAAGCTATTAGTAAACTTTAGTATGTTTTACTTTAACACTATATTATGATATCAATATTTGTGTGACCTGTTTACGATACTGTAGTAAAAATTACTACCGCTTAATTGTAACATTAGGAGCTCTAGAAAATAGCTTTTTCTTTGAACTTTTAAACACACAACTATTTGTTTACACTAGGACAACCACAGGGAACTTAGATTTCTTGTCTCAGATTGATTTATGACTTTAATTTTGCCTTACAGGTCAGACATGTTATGTTTATTGGTATGGACGCTGTAATTCCATCATTAGGTTCAGCTACCTCATAGCGTTATGCTCTGCATTTCCCAAGTTACAAAGGGTTGTTTGATGTCGGCCAGCAATCAAGGAAATGTTCTTGGTCACAGCATTAAAAAAAAATGAGGTGTGGGGGTGGAATCGACTAATTTCTTTAAAATTGATGAATTTTTGTGTGTGCATTATATGAGATCGTATCTCACATAATCGGGAAAAAAAATCAGAGTGGAAACAAATCAGACACTCAGGGGTCAACGGAGGTGGTATTTAGGAAGGTACACAGAGGGGGGTTATGTTTTAACACTTCAAAATGTCAAATTTTAAATAATTTGTGTTTCGATGGGGTAATTTTTACTATCTATTGTCCTTTCGAGCCGAAGACGGCACATAGGGCAGAACCACAATCTCAAAAATAGAAACCTTGCGTGCCAAAATGGCACATATTGCAGAGATCACTGCTTCTAAAATCTATGGTCTGTTTCCATAACAATGCTTTTTACAATGACAGCTTGTCAAGCCATCAATCAACCTCCTTAGTCGCCTCATACGACATGCCTGGAAGGTCACAGTGTCACTATTCTTACATCCCACATAATGGGGCCCCGGTAACACACGGGCTCTTTTTTTACTACAGTATCGTAATCTAGGGTTAAGCTGAAAAATTATGTTGATGTAGCTGACATGATAGAAGAGAAACTGGCAAAACTTATCAGTGTTACTTTATGGAAATACATCCTCTTTAACTTCAATTGCTTCCCTTCATTTGCAGCCAGTGGGAACTCACATTCCCACATATTTATATTTCTTCTAATGATTTTCTTTATTTTTTTATTCTGCATTACAAATCAGGATTGTTCCATATCTGTTACCATACGTCATCATATGTTCCTCGGTTTTACCACTGGCTTTCCTTTATATCCCATTTAGTATCTATTAATTTATATTATGGGCTTTTCTGAGTTTTGACCAATCAATTTTCACTTTCTTTAATCCCTTGTTGCATTTGTAATTGTCTTGTTCTATTTAATTAGTTTGTTTTTGTTGTTACTTAATGCCATTTGAGTATTTTAAGTAATGTTTATATTGTTCTCTTTGGACAAATACAGCACTTAGGGCACATGCCATAGTTCTGCACATTTGACAATTTGCAACTAGTTCTTGTAGTTCTTGGTTGTTTCTTAGTCTCATGGTTGAGCCTTCCCTACTGATTGTTCTGCATAGCATTTCTCTTGCTCATCCTTGTTTTCTTTTACAAGATGGTTTCCGAATGAATGCCTGATGGGAAAGTCTTTCTTCATTCATTCTAAGCACATGACCGAATGTAACTAATGTGCTCAGAAATAAAAAAAAAAAATTCTTTCATGTTGGTATAATAGTGGAATTACATAAAAGTGATACTAAAAAATTACATTTTATTTGTGAAAACCAATTAAAAGTAATCAAACAATATTTTCAAATTAAATACATCATCAGGATTAAATAATGATGAAAAAAATCTGCTGAACTTATATTCACTTCCTCATATTTCCAGTTGGGTATTGAGGAAGATAGAAAGCTCTAGTTTTCTGGTCAACCATTTTCATCTGCTGTAGAGTTTCCTTGATATTGTCAAATCCATATTACTATCCATCGTTGATTTGGCTCATATGTAATGAAAATTAGTAAGGGTTTCTATCAGTCTGTCTTGTCCTGTCCATCCTGTCCTTTAGTGTTTGTCCTGCTCTGAGATTCTCTTATTGTCTCATTTCATCACATGGCCAATATTCTCTTGATTATAGATCAGGGTTTATAGTTTGCAGTAATTTATGTTTTCATGTTTTGTCCAATAACATATTTTGTGCTGCCAGATTCTAGAACGTTCCATCAAGGTGTTGTTCTCCACACATGATGTGTCCAGAGTCAAGACTTACGTGACTCGTCAGCTGCACAAGCTTCAGGAAGGGAAAGTCAGTATCATTGACCTCATTTTTGCCAAGGAGTACAGAGGCTTGATGGGATACAAGCCAGGAGCATGTGTTCCTGCTCTAGAAATTGCCAGGTTGGCTTTGACATAAGTTTACTCATTCTATGTTGAAACTAACTAAAGAAAACACAGGCATTTTGATTCATATTATTCTGCTCTAATGTTATATGATTTTGAAAATTATTTCAGTTTTTAGCCCTTTATCATTTTAACACTCTGTGTGGGTGCTGGCCCGCCAGAGTCAAGACTCAGTCACAGTAATCAGCCTCTTGCAGGATTCTGAGCTTGAATGTTCTCAATATGTCTTACTGTCATACTAAACTCTCTATATTTAATGGTTCTTTTTTACTGTTCACATCTAATCACACATACCTGTCACAGTCCTGGTCTACTTGACAACACTTGTTGATTTCATTGTAAGGGTGTTAGGTGAGGAGTTAATGTGCCCCCCTTTATAGCACTTAACAACTTGATTGCCATCTGATCTATGTGCAAAAGTCTAGCCATACTAAAAAAAATAAAGAAGAAAAAAGTGGTATGGTGACAGCTTTACGTGTTAATGGACAAAACAAAAGTCGACGTTTTGGCCAAGTAGGCCTTCAGCTGGAACAAACACAAAAAATATATATAAGGATATGTAAACAAATCTAACTACATGGTGATAATATGCTAGATACTCAAGAAAGGAAATAAAAAAAGGGTCACCTCCCTGTGTTCCAGAGCGTGGTCAGCCTCCAAATGGACTAAAATGAGAAGGCAGGATGACCAACTATTAATCTCACTGACCAAGCAGTCAAGCGAGAAGACAGAATGGAAGGGTTCTAAAAATATGGGGAGGTGGGTACAGAATATGTATAAACTGCAAATCTAACTCTGTGTGTGCACCCCGAACCGATGTGTAAAAAGAAACGTGTATATCACAATACATGCATACAAGCATAAATCCGCATATATATTGCCACAAAGCCCACAAAAGAAAACCAAAAGTAGTTCAAATGTGCCAATACATATGCAGACAAATATATCTACATGTATAGGTTCGGTAGCGCATGGGGGTAAGAAATATGTAGTAGGTGTCCTATGTGTATGAGAGTGATATGTTCATACCTTGGGGGGACAGCGAACCCAACTGAGCAATAAGGCGATTCTCAAGGGTGAACCAGCTGCGATTGCTGGAGTGACAAGAGACACTGCCAGTAACTTGCATGTCAGGTTTAGCACTAAGGCCAGGGGAGTTGAAATGGGCAGACACCGGGCTGCCAGTCTTTTGCTCAACATTACGAAGATGCTCACAAAATCTGTTACTCAAGCGTCGTCCACTTTCGCCCACATACGTCATCTGGCAATGCTTCCATATTATGGCATAGATAATATTCCATGACACACAAGTAAACGCCTCCTTCTTATTAGGAAACAAGACCGAATTGGGGTAAAGCACGTAGTCACAGGCAGCGGGCAGAATCATTGGTGTAGCAATCTCTAGTATGAGAGTGAAGCTTGATGCAATTAATGCTGCTCTCAAATTGTTTCAGTGGAACATAGATAATAGAGGAACAGTATTTCAATTGTATTTATACCCTGAGTCCATCCTGCAATCTGCTCTCCCACAACACACACACACATACACCCCCCCCCCCCCCCTTTCGAACAGAACTGTTTTCTCTCTTACCCACCACCCTCACAATCTGGCTGCACTCTTGGATTCTCAAATGACACCACCTAACTATCCTCCATTCTGATCCTACCACTCGCCTTCTGTTCTTTGACCCACCATTGGTGGCTTTTAAATGTGACAGGAACCTTCATGACATTTTGGTAAGGAGCTGCCTTTGTAACCCTAGCCAGAGCCCGAGAGGCACTGCCCGCTGCAGCAGAGATTTAAACTCTTATTTAATCTCTTTTAACTCTTATTTAATCTCTTTTAACTCTTATTTAATCTCTTTTAACTCTTATTTAATCTCTTTTAACTCTTATTTAATCTCTTGTCTCCTCTTCCATTCTTTCCTGTGTTCTATCTTTATACCTCCCTGCATTATCTTTATTGCTTCACCTGCTCTTCTTCCCTCTTGCCACCCCTGTCTTTTTTTCCCTCTTTTTCTCTCTTTTGTCCTACCCCAAGGGACCCCTCCTTTCATCCATCCTCATGAGACCCTCTCTAATTTTTCACTGCTTGGTTCCTTTTGGATCTATGAACCTGCCCTATTGTCTGTTAATCATTTAACCCACGGTTTGCAAAATCTTGGCCACTGTTTCTTCCCACCATTTTCAATTTTCAGAAAGTGTTGACTTTGTGTTACAATTTTTTGTTGATATTTTTATATTTATTGTTTTGTACCTGGTGAAGGCTTTTGCTGACAAATCATAGTTTGTCTCGTCTCTCTATTAGTTTTGCTCCTTGATACCATTTCCTGTTTATTTTACAGTATACAATTTTAAACAGCACTCAGTAAAACTTGTGAATAATGAAATAAAACAGACAAGAAAAAGGCAATTTGAACCACAATCATGTATCATTTATTTTTTCCTTCGATTTCAGTTTTTTTCCCATATTAACTCTTTTTGTATGAATCGTCGCAACCTGAACCACACTCATTTCAGTCAAATATGATCCGTTGCACTCTATGTCATTTTAAATGTTTCATGTAAAGCATTTTTTAAATTTTAATTCAATTTTATATAGTTTTTTGTAAACATTCTTCACTGGAGAGTTCCTTCTTCCTTGTACATGAGGTATTTACAAAATAAATTATTTTATAGTGTGTGATTTCCCATTTGGATTAGATTTGGAAAACTCACACTATAATAAAGCACTTTTTGTTGATGACTTTGCGGTTTGAGAAAGAGGTTGACAAATACAAACCCTTAGCCAAAACAGTTAAGAACCTTGTGCGCAGGCCCCCCCCCCCAAAAAAAAAATCCTATTCAGAATGTTCCATATGACTGGCTATCCCATACTGTAAAAAATAAGCCGAAAAAACTTCACAAACATGAACAAGTCAAAGAAAGATAAAGTAAATCCGTCAACCAGGAAAGAGAAGGGCTCTCTGTCTAAGAGACGTATGACGCAATCCGGAGAAAGCCATAAGGAGTCCGGGTTGCCGACTCACCCTTTGTCTACCAGGAAATCATCCAGAATTGGCACCTGGAATGTTCGTACCCTTAACGAACAGGGAAAAGCGGCACAAGTGGCAGCAGAAATGAACAACTACAAGATAGATATTCTGGGAATGTGTGAAACAAGATGGCTGGGAGCGGAGAGAATAAAATTGAATACAGGGGAGATGATTTTATCATCAGGACACCAGGAACCAGGAGCACAACATAGCGAAGGGGTAGCTATAATGCTATCAAAGAATGCACAGAAGACACTAATAGAATGGGAGGCAGTGGGACCAAGACTGGTGAGAGCAACATTTAGAACAACCAAAAACAAAATAAAATTACACATTATACAATGCTATGCACCAACCAACGATAAAGATGACTCAGTTAAAGATGATTTTTATAAACAGCTACAATGCCAGATGGATGCAAGACGAGCCAAGGATATTATAATCTTGATGGGAGACCTAAATGCTAAGGTAGGATCAGACAACAGAGGCTTTGAAGAGATTATGGGAAAACATGGACTTGGAGATATAAACGAGAATGGAGAGATATTTGTGAATTTCTGCGCCCTTAATCAAATGAGCCTAGGAGGAACAATATTCCAACATAAAAGAATACACAAAGCTACATGGGTGTCACCAGATCATAGAACGGAAAATCAAATTGATCACATATGTATTAATAATAAGTTTAAGTCATCCTTACAGGATGTAAAAATATATAGAGGGGCAGATATAGCTTCTGATCATCATCTTCTGTTAGCCAAACTTAAAATTAAATTAAAAAGGTATACTACAACGAATAAGGGCAGAACGTATTTCAATGTAGGGTTTCTTAAAGAACAAGGAATTAAAGATAAATTCGCAGTCACAATATCAAACAAATACCAAGTCCTCCAACAACTAGAAAATACAATAAATATAGAAGATCATTGGAAACAGGTAAAAAATATATGGAAAGAGACATGCGAAGAAACACTGGGGAAAAGAGAACGCCAGAATAAGGCATGGATGACAGCAGAGACCCTGGATAAAATTAAAGAAAGAAAGAACAAGAAAGCAGACATAAATAAAAGCAAAACAAGAAGTAATAAAGCCAAGACACAGGAAGCTTACACAGAGGTGAACAAAGAAGTGAGAAGATGCATTAAAAGGGATAAGAGGAAATATATAGATGAATTAGCTAAAGAGGCAGAAGAAGCAGCAAATAAAGGGAATATGAAAGAACTGTACAACAGCACAAAGAAATTAGGTGGAAAATACAAACAGATCAACGCCTTTATCAAAGATAAGAAAGGAAATCTGCTTAGTAATATAAAGGAACAAATGGAGAGATGGAAGGAGCACTTTGAAGAACTTTTGAACAGACCTGGCTCAAATAATCCTCCAGATATACTACCAGCAGAAGAAGAATTACACGTTAACTGCGGAAAACCAAGCAAAGAAGAAATAATGAAAGCCATCAAACTGTTAAAAGATGGTAAAGCCACAGGACCAGATGAAATTCCTTCGGAAGCCATCAAAGCAGATATTATCACCTCTACCAAGATGTTACATAATCTATTGGATAAAATTTGGGAGAGGGAAGAAATACCTAAAGACTGGAGAGAAGGTTATATGATCAAACTACCAAAGAAAGGAAGTTTACAGGAGTGCACAAATTATAGGGGAATTATGCTACTATCAGTGCCAGGAAAAATATTAGGCAGAATCATTCTGGAGAGACTAAAAGAGGCTATAGAGAAACACTTGAGAGATGAACAAGCAGGTTTTAGGAAGAACAGATCATGTGCTGATCAAATAACTACTCTACGTATAATAGTTGAACAAAGTTTAGAACTAAAATCCCCACTTTATATTGGATTCATAGATTACGAAAAGGCATTTGATAGTTTAGACAGAAGAATGCTTTGGAAGTTGCTGAGTCATTATGGAATCCCCATAAAGTTTATTAACCTGATAAAAACAATGTATGAAGGAACAAAATGTAGTGTGGTGCATGAAGGACAGCTTACAGAAGCATTTGAAATAAGAACAGGAGTAAGGCAAGGATGCCTTCTGTCTCCATTTCTCTTTCTACTGGCCATAGATTGGATTATGAAAATAACTCAAAACAACAGAAATGGGATCCAGTGGTCACTGACCAAACAACTTGATGATTTAGACTTTGCTGATGACATAGCTCTCCTATCACACAGCCACCAACAGATGCAAGATAAAATGAGTATATTAGATGAGAGATCACAACAGCTAGGACTAAAGATTAATAGAGATAAGACCAACATTATGAGAATTAATGCAGTTGGCAATAACCAAATAAAACTAGGAGAAATACCTCTACTAGACGTACAATCTTATATATATCTGGGCAGTAATATAGATAAAGAGGGAGGAACAGAAAACGATACCAAAATAAGGATATCAAAAGCAAGAGGAGCTTTCATTGCACTGGGAAACATATGGAAATCCAAAGAAATTAGGCTAAATACAAAATACAAATTTTCAACTCCAATGTTAAGTCGGTTCTATTATATGGCTGTGAAACATGGAGAATAACAAAATTGACAATCACGAAGGTACAGACTTTCATTAATGGATGCTTGCGCAGAATAAAGGGATGGAAATGGCAGGACAAAGTCACAAACGTGGAATTATGGAAATGTACCGGTCAAATACCAGTGGATAAAGAAATACAGCGAAGACGATGGCGATGGATAGGACACACACTACGGAAACCAACTGAGAGTATTACACAACAGGCCCTTTTTTGGAATCCCCAGGGGAAAAGACAAAGAGGAAGACCAAGGAATTCTTGGAGAAGACAGATTGAAGCAGAGATGAAGATGATGGGGAAGACATGGAATGATCTTAAAAGAATTGCAAAAAACAGAACGACTTGGAAAGTGTTTGTTGAAGACCTATGCTCCACTGGGAGCTAAAAGGTAGAAGAGAATGTTCCATATAATAATGGAATTCATATCTGATGTGGACACCATTCAAGATAAAACAAGGCATAAAAATCCATCAGGCCCATCACTAATAACTCCTATCCTTAATACACTATCTCTCGACAGACTGTAGAATCACAATTTATAACTATTATTATAATAATATTAAGTTAAATAATATAATAAAATTATATGTTATATTGCTACTTTAAAATAATATGTACACATACAAAGTTGTCACTGAGATACCATTTTGTATATAGAAATGTAACAAACAAAAATTCTTCAAAATATTCAAACTTTTCAGATGTGACGATTAAATGTGATCATAAAATCAAACCAGAAGGCTATTTTGTAAAGGAAAATCATTCAGATATACTGTAAAGTCAGCTAAAATGTTGGCTATAGACAGGAAATAAATAATTTTAACATTTCAAACTGAGCAGTAGCAGTGTTTATAAAGAACCTGTCAATAGGAAATTGGCATGTTCACAGAATTTAAAAAGTTGGTACATAATTGTTTATTTCTTGTTACCTTGAACACATACTTTGAGAGAGCATACTTCAGGGGCCTCGGTAGCCTAGTTGGGAAAACCACCCGACTGGACTACCGACGTTCGGACAACCCATGTTCGATTCCCGCTGGGAGCAGTGTGAATTGTACTCGTGGTTGGGGGAAGAAAAAAAAATACCCCCACGGTCGACCCAGCCGTTGGCATAAATGGGTACCATGGTAGTACCCTGGGAAGGTGAGGAATGTCGCTTCGCATCTGAGTTTCGATGCTTGAGGCGACACTATACAGACATCTCTGAACATTTCTGGATAGGCGGCCGAGCACATATGGGTGGAAACTCGCGTGCTAAGACGCCGGTTCAAGTCTTCTTTACCTTGACCTTGACATACTTGGAGAATGAAGCAGTCATCAAAATATACACTTAGTCTCTGCTCCCAAAGATCTAGAATCTTTGTTTGATACATGAGTGAATTGTGTATGCCTTTATACATAGAGGACTCATATCTTTACAAAATGTGTATAATTATATTGTTCAGGCCACAAAAGTGTTTCTGTTGACACAAGAGCTGCAAGGCTGGCTTGTGGTAGTGAACATGACCATAGTAATATATTGACGGTCAAGGAAGATGTTGTCCCAAGACATCTTTGAATGGCTACATTGAATAAGGAGGGATGATAACCAGTAAGCTACAGAAATGATCAGTGTGCACACATTTCATTGTCTGCTGAAGGCCAGTGAACACATATGAGTCTGCTGAAAGTGTTGTGATGTCAATTCTAAGAACAACTCTTTCTTTCTCATGTTCATCTGATGACTACTAAAGGGAGTTAATAGTCTTCTTTGTCATTCACCCTTTAAAGGATGTTAAGTGGGTGTAGATGCTTGTGCTTATTTACACCTTTTGAACCAACACATCCAACTTCAGTTCAGCATTTTTAGTACTGGGTAGTCTCCTTGATCCCTACTTGCTTGCCCACAGTGGATAGTCTATTTCCAAGGCATAATGCTGGGAGATATAGAGGATCTTGACCAGCTATTGTTTGCTCAATTCTAACACTTACAGTCAGTTGTGAATCACTGACTGCACTCAGATCTGCTGATCCTAACACATGGGAGTCAGTTGTGAGTCACTGACTGCACTCAGGTCTGTTGTTTGTTGATCCTAACACATGGGAGTCAGTTGTGAGTCACTGACCGCACTCAGGTCTGTTGTTTGTTGATCCTAACACATGGAGTCAGTTGTGAGTCACTGACCGCACTCAGGTCTGTTATTTGTTGATCCTAACACATGGGAGTCAGTTATGAGTCACTGACTGCACTCAGGTCTGTTGTTTGCTGATCCTAACACTTGGGAGTCAGTTGTGAGTCACTGACTGCACTCAGCTCTGTTGCTGGATTGGCCTCCTCTAACCATAAAAACAACAGCCTTCACAACTGACATCAGTCTTTTATTGCTCATAAACTTTATGTGTTACCAGGAAAAGTAATATCCACCAGGGGAGTATGTCCTTTTTTCTTTAATCTAAATAGCATTACAGCACAGCATGTTTTCTATTTAGGTAATGATGAGCTTTATTATTACATTTGTATCTCCCTGACAGGAGACGCCTAAGGCTGGATCGCAAGTCAGAACCCCGTGTGGGTGAGAGAGTTGCCTATGTCATTGTTCATGGCAGTCCAGGGCTGCCCCTCATACAGATGGTGAAGGAACCATCAGAGCTTGTCACAGACACATCTCTCAGGCTCAACATTCATTACTACATCAGCAAGCAAATACTGCCACCATTGGACAGAATTTTCTCTCTGATAGGAATCAGTGTTTTCCAATGGTTTGTACTTCAATTGATGGTTGTCTCTAGCATATTTGTCTTTAGCTTGTTTTTTGTTTTTAAATTTCTAACAGTGTGAGGCGTTGTAGAGTTCATCATTCCATTGTTACTTTAACAGTTCCTTCTTTAGAGAGACCATACTTTAAATGTTTTTTTTTTTTGAGAGCTTTAATTATTTCTTGAAAGAGTTCAACATTCAATAATTTCTTTGGAATGTTAACATTAATTCCTTGAAGAGTTCAACTCTTAAATCTTCATTTTTTGTGTGTTTGGTAATGTCTTTTGGTTGAAAACACACATGCTGTTTGTTACTGATCAAATTATTTAGATCTGCCGTATATGTTTTTTTTTAATCTTTCTGTGTTACAATCACACCCAGTGTGTTCCTAAATTATGTTTTTGATGCAATATTTTAGCAATTTTCTTGGACTGTAGTGTCAGTAATTCTTTCTAACAGGTACCTGGACATGCCAAAAGTTGTCAGAGTAGGGCCCACGATAGGAGGAGCAGCATCTTCCAGCAAACAGGTGGGCAAACTTCCTTCTTTCATTTCTTCATTACTTACAGTACTCATCTTTGTTGTATAGGCTGCAGTACTTCACCTTCATAGATCCAGACTGCAGAAGACAGAGTGTGTCTGCCAAGGCGCAAGTTTAGGGCAAACAAATCAGGACACATGCATATGAGTACTGACCTTACGACCAGCTCTTCCTGTATCATAGTGTTGTTCTTACCACTCCATCATGAAACAGGACAAATAGTCAAGTTCGCAAGATCACAAGACTTGAATGCTGAATATAAAGAAGAATGACCATGATGACTTAAAGTGTAATACCTCAGTGTAAACCGTTGAATATAATCTAATTAAACATATTTTTATATAATATTTAAATATATTGTTATAATCCAAGTGTTTAATCATAAATGTAAGATTTAATATTGACGTATAAAAAAACGTAGAGCCCCGTCACGCTAAATGGCGTATAAGAATATGGTGTTAGCAACCATAATTTTTATAGACCTTCAGCACATGATTTTTGGAGTAATGTGGTCGGTATTACGCCTGTGCTGCTTTACTTTCCCAGAAAAATCCTATACCTATTTAAAGGTGGGCGAACCAGGAATTCAAGGCAGAATCCTGGATCCAGCGTTTCCGGTTGGATCCAAAATGGAGGTATTATTTTTCTCCAGCTTGGTATAGAACCGTTGATCAGAGGTTTAACAAGCCGCTATCGTAAAAATGATTTTGTTAATGAAACGTAGACCTGATACAGATCCTCATTAGCAGTCAGATAAAAATGATGCAAGAAAACACAAATGAACTATCATCAATAGCCAGCAAAATTGGGCTTCAGATCAATCATGAAAAGACTAAAGTCATGAAAAGCTTAATTCCAACAGACGACAGAATATACATAGAAAACAAACCAGTGGAAGAGATCAATCACTTTATCTATCTTGGAAGTCACATTGATCGAGAAGGGGATACAAGTAAAGAAATTAGAATCAGAATAGCTAAAGCAGCAATGTCTTTCTGAAAAGTTGTGGAAATAAAATCTCATCAGCACAAACACAAAACTTAGGCTATTCAAATCAAATGTACTATCAACCCTTATGTATGCGTGTGCAAGCTGGAAAACAACAAGAGATATAGAAACAAAGTTGAACGCATTCGAAAATAAATGGCTAAGGAAAATACTTGGTATAGTGTGGAACGAATTCAAAACAAACGAGGAAATTAGAGAAATCGCCAATCAACCACTTGCTTTGTTACTCGATTATTATCTCTTCTCATCACATGACCAACATATGACCATCGTCTTTTCTGATTATTGAAGATATTAGTGGTTGATTGGCAATTTCTCTAATTTCCTTGTTTGTTTTTAATTCGTTCCATGCTATACCAAGTATATTCCTTTGACATTTATTTTTGAATGTGTTCAACTTTGTTTCTGTGTCGCTTGTTGTTTTCCAGCTCTCACATGCATACATAAGGGTAGATAGTACATTTGATTTGAATAGTCTAAGTTTTGTGCTGATGAGTTTTGATTTCTACAACTTTTCAAGGCTTCTGAAAGACATTGCTGCTTTAGCTATTCTGATTCTAATTTCTTTACTTGTATCCCCTTCTTGATCAATGTGACTACCAAGATAGATAAAGTGGTTGATCTCTTCCACTGGTAACATACCTAAACCAGCATAATTAATTTTCTCTGTCACTGCTAGAAGCTTATATATCCAGCTATTTTATCTTGATAAGTTGATCAAGTTTTTTTATTCATAATGTAATCTCTGTATGGGATATCAGTGGATCAGTGTTTTTTTTTTTGCAGTTTGTCTTCAGTTTGATACCTGCCATTGTTTTGAGGACATTTATTTTGTTCTAATTTAAAATGTTTTCATTGTACTTAATTCTGTTTGTTGAGTCATTGTTGGGATGAAGTTATTTGCTGACTGTGTCACTGAATGATTTCTTTTTCTTACCAGGGTACAATCTCACAGTTCTTTGCAACCACCAACTGTCCTGTGTGTGATGCTCAGACAAAACAGTCTGTTTGTCAACATTGTGGACGAGATCCTCAAGTGGTAGCTGTCACGCTCATCACTAAAATTAGGAACTGGGAGAAAACCTACACCAAGCTTGTTCAGGTATGTACCATCATCAGGGTCTAAAACATGCTGCTATACTTCTAACAGGAGGACAGTGGGCAGCTTGAAGAATAATGACAATGTTCTGAAAGAGAACTAAAGAGAAAGAAAGTAAAAGCATAGGAGGAAACATTCATCATTTGTAACCATGTCACGACAGATGTAACTGGAATATATTGTGACAAGAGGAAACATTGGCGGAAGGATAACTGGGGACAGAAAAATTAAGTTAAGATACCAATCAGTTAAGAAGGTGGTTTGGTAGGAAATCTGATAGAGATATGATGAATGACTGTAGAGATACAAAGTTGCTAAAAGATGTGACCACTTATGCCAGCAAATATGGTGCTTTATGATGATGATATAGCAAGATATTTTGATCCCATTCTCTAACAATAAACAATGACATTCATGCAGTAATTATTTAATATAAAAGAACTTCATTTGCACATGGTTTGAATGACATGGAGGTGAAGATGTAGACTATGTAAACCTTTATTATATCGTCCAGGTTCAATTCCCAGAAGCAGCAGATTTTTGGGGATGCCAATTCATCACGTAAATTATCAAGGTGTGGAAGGCAGCCTTATTTATGTTTACATTTATATCCTGCTATAGATTTGAACAGTCAAAAAGGTTTCTAGCTGTCCCAGATTTAAAAAACTCTCATTGTATGATTATTTGCTCATAATAGTAGTCTTTTAGGAGAAATGAGTGATGGACCAATAAAATCATGAAGAGAACATGAGGGGAAAATGGGAAGGTAACAGCAAGGGTTTTCCCTCCTCCTTCAAATGCTATGTTCTGGTGAAATGGTACTTCACTCTATTATGACATTATTATTTGACATGCATTTTACTTTGCCTATCTATCTATCTATCTATTGACCTTTCGAGCCGTAACCGGCCCATAGGGCGTAGACCAAGATACACCTTCTCCTATATGAATTTTTGTTCTAGCAGTTTTCTTTTAAAGATATTTTATCAAATCTCGCCATCTGTCTCTGTTCTGTGCAAGCAGTTCTACGAAACTTTGCCTATGCTGACCATATATATATATATATATATATATATATATATATATATATATATATATATATATATATATATATATATATATATATATATATATATATTCTAATATTGGTCTTACATATCCTGAATGTATGCTATTTGTCATTGTTTTCATTACAACCAAGTGTGTACCAGCAAGTTTTATTTTTCAGGAGAGCTGTTCACATGAAACCCCTTTTGTCTGGCATTTTCAAAAGATATTCTATCTCCATTTTAATCTGTGCTTGTTAGATAACTTTGTAGTATGCTATCTTGTTATGAACAGAGTGAAACAAAACTATGTACTTACTACAAGGAAACATCCAGAATTCAGAAAGCTGCTAAACCATGCATGAATGAATTTTTGGCTGATAAGATTATTATTTTAATGGATAAATGCAAGTTGAACAGTTTCTGTTAAAGTGGAGCATTACATTTTGTAACATGTTTGCACTTTGAAATAACTCTATATAAAACAGTCTGTTTTTGCCTACACTGCAGATCTTTGCAATGTTTGTCTCTTGTATATGATGAATCTGACAGTTTAAATAGTTTTGTTGTCTGCAACCACTTCTAATCTTATGTTCTGGTATCTTGTTTTTCAAAACTCACCAGGTTTGTGACACTTGTCAGGGCACTCAGGACAGTGACCAGGTGTGTGTGTCCATTGACTGCCCTATTATGTTTCGTAGGATCATTGCCAGGCAAGACCTCACTAGAGCTGACAACTTACAGGAGATGCTAACAAATATTTATTATTTTGAACAAATAATTACCAATGACACCTGAAGCTGCTATTCTTGATTTGGACCACATGAGAGTTGTTACTGAACTTGACTTTATGGCTTATTTTCTTCATTTGCTTGTGTAACTAGTTCAGTATGATTAGCTAAGTGGCAACAAACACAAGCTGTAACAGATTTGTGAAACAACCACATAATGTTATTGGAGCAGCTGCATCTCCCACAGTGGATGTGGTCTTACAAGAACCTTAATGTGGATCTAAGTGATCACATCTGTGATAACAAAAGTGTAGACACAATAAAAGATCACAGTTGTGCATTGTTCAAAGATTACATTTTCATATTTACCTTGATAGAGTTAAAAGTCAGCATTGAGATGTTCTCATAAACAGGAAAGACAGACTTACATACATTAATAAAAGTTGCATTACAATCTGTATGACCTCATTGTTCTGCTATCTTTCATAATTCACAATGGTCATTACCACAAACATGTATTTGACTGCTAAGTTATTGAGCCATAATCTTGGATAATCTATTAAACTAGCATTATATGCCCATGCTTTGCTATGGGATTAGGGTACTTGACATTCATGTCAACTTCATTTCAATTACCTTAGCTCAGACAACTACAGAATATGCTGCATTTAGTGAATACTTTAAGTAACTGGAAACAATGTTTATAGTATCATATGTAATATTTGAGTATATAATGGCTGTGAGGTTTGATAGATTCATCATTATTGTGAGAAGCCCATAGGGGCACCCAGCTTTTCTTTGAGGCATATTTCAATCACAGGCTCACTATCGTGCGGGCAAAAAACCCAAGATCATCATGAATACCTAGCCACTGTGTTCATTCAAAAGAGTATGGTGAATAGTGTGAGAAATAGTCCTGCCTTGGGTCAATGCCTGCCACTTTAATCAGCTGCCCAGGCTTGGATGTGGAACTGGAGTTGGAAGAGGTATTCAGATAGTATTAGTGATATCTAGGGTATGAAACCATTTTACCCAGAACACAACTGATGAACATTGTCATCTAACTGTGCAGGTGCTTCACTTTGCTGTATGGTACCTCCACAGAGTTGAAGTTTTGTAGCACTATTACAAGAACACACATTTTTAGTAGATAGGCATTGGGTCAAGTTCTACAGGCAGGGTAGCGCTGTTGTATAAATTGTAGGTAGAATAAAAAGAACATTTGAAGAATAAAAAGAACAAGAGAGACATTTTTTTATTTTATTTTAATAAATGTTTAGAAAATATTTTAGAAAACTCTATGTGGTGTGGTGAAAAAAAATATTGAAAAAAAAAAAAGATTATTCCCATACAGAAATAGTCAGGGATAGAAGTAACCCTGCATTCAATTTAACAAATTGTATTTAAGAAAAGAAAAAAGTTAGTTCATATACAAAAATGTTTTAGATTGAAATAAATATTGAGAAAATTGTTTCATTAAACTCACCAAACATTGAACAAATAAATAAAGTCATAACAAAAAGGTTATCCCCATTCAAAAATGAAAACATGTACCTACCAAGGATTGAACTAGTACCTCTCAGTATACAAAACAAGCTCACTACCAATTGAGCTACTTGCAACTATGATTTCTTGTCTCTCTTTACAACTATAAGGATGTCAAAACTTAAGTTGTCCTGTTCAACCAGTAGAATTTCTTAGGTTATGAAAAATTATGATTACACATTTGTGAATATACATATTGCATAGTTAAATATTTCAAGAATATAAACTACTAAGCAATATTTATTGTACCATTTACATTATTTTTAATTTATGAGAACCATTTTATTCAAAGAAAAGGAATCATTAATATATGTAAACATCACATGAGTTAATTTTATATCTACAAAGAGTTGTAGTTAGTCAAAGGCCCCCTGTATCACTATAAACGAACTTAATCCACATATGCTCAACCGCCTGTACCAGTGGAATCATCCAAATAAACTTCTCATCTAATTATACTTTTATGTATTTATATCCTCTAAAAGTTCAGATTTCAAGAAACACTGAAACAGTAACGCTGCAAGAACAAACTCAAAATGGAAGCTTTTTGTGTGAAATGGTTTTGGGCCCAGTGATATTCAGGATTAGATTCATGAGAACACTGATCCAAGGAAGTAATTATTTTGGAAATGTGTGAAGGGAAGTATAAACAGTCTTCAATAAAGAAGTTATTAATAACAAAATATAAATCAAACTCTGATATTTTTTAATTTTAAAGGTGCAATAAATATTGTTGAACAGTCTTATATTCTTTAAATAATATTTGTTGTATATTCACAATATATAGCAAAATAATCTCAGATGTATGATTATGTAATGGCAACGGTTTTTTTTCCCACCTAAGAATTTCTACTTGTGAAACTGGATGATCTAAGATGTTAAACCGTTATAGATATAAAGACAATATGATGAACCTGATATAGACTGGAGAAGTGAGAATGAATATTTGAATGAATGTCAGTTAGTGTGCCTATGGTTGAGAGAGAGAGAGAGTGTACACTCTAAAACAAAGACTTGTTTATAATTATATCAAGAGATTAAAATAATGAAACTTTCATATGAATAATTTTACAATTTCATAGCTTGTATTTCCACTCAAAGTATAGTATTAGTGCATCATTACTTCTGCAGTCTCCATTTCTGGAATTGCTCACAGCTTGTTTCAATAAAACATCAAACAAGTAATATATCACAGTGTTATGCTGCCTGTTTGACTACAGCTCTTATGTTTTTTTATGGTGGAGTGTTTTCTTATTTACATAATTTTTTATCTGTTGGAAAAATTAATGGAAAAATACTATGTGTAATATCCTAATTTTGTGTACAATAAGTGTATATTGATGTTATACGTTTTTGTTTTTTTAACATATTTAAGTTTTGGTGCTATATGAACTTTCTTCATTTGTTGTTTTATCTATGCTTTGCAAAGCACATAATAGATGGCCATAGCATAAGTTTATTGCATATATAGGTCCTTCACCAAAGTCCAGCCTATAAAATGTTGACAAATAAATATAGTTCAAGCATTTCAAATGTTTATATTTGTTCACTCTTAGTTACAAAACTGCCTTCATTGTAACAAATGTTATAAAGAAGAGAAAACACCTATGTTGAAGTAGTCTGTTTCTTTGTTATTTGCATATGCTTAAGTAGATTTTTTGTTTCTAAGATAACATACAGAGTGACTGAGTTGTTACTTAGAATATGTATAAAGAATGATTGAGTTGTTACTTAGACAACATGTAAGAATGACATAATTGTTAGTTACTTAGATAATATATGGTTACAGGGTTACAGTGACAGAGTTGTTACTTAGATAATATATAAAGAATTGCAGAATTGTTACTTAGATAACATATAAAGAATTGCAGAATTATTACTTAGATAACATATAAAGAGTGACAGTTGTTACAAAGAATGACAGAGTCATAATAGATAGATAATGCATAAAATGTGATAGAGTTGTTGTTACCTAGATAACATCTAAGAATGACAGAGTTGTTACTTGGTGTTTACTTGCAACAACTTCAGTGTCAGTGTGTGATTTATCACTTTTACAGTAAGTCATGTTTTGACTTCACAAATATCTACAAAGATTAGCTATATATTGCATTTGAAGGGAATTTTTATCATGATATATATTGTGATACTATCAGGGAGAGACTTCTTATTTCTTGCTTGTGGTTATTTATATTTGTAATTTTGCATTATTTGCTGATTTGGCACCAAATTGTGGATGTTTTATTGCTTTGTATTCTGGGTCTGTTATGTATTGACAGGTGTTTCATGTGCAACTTTTTTATACAAATATATGGAGGTTTGCCTTAATTACTTGCTGTGTTGCTTCTAATTTATTATTATGCTTAGAGGTTTCTTCTCAATACTTACCTTGTCAGTTCTATTGTTTTGTGAGATGCGAGGTTGCCTCCATTACATACTGTATGAATTATATTTACTGTCTGACTTGGGTTTGCTTACATTATTTACATTTCTATTTTTATGCTTACCTACGGTTCAATCTTTTTCTCTCAAAAAAATAAATAAAAATACAGACCACATGACCCAAAATATGCTGACAGCCCTAAAAATATGGACAGTGCCACCATGTTCTCAATTTGTTACACATATGGCATGACAAGGATCTTCTTCAAGCTGCCTGAATCTCATTTACTATGAAGCTTGGTTTTCCTTCATTGTATAGCATTTCACTTTTACTAGAGTCAGAGATTTGTACCCACTGTCATTTCTCTTTTATTAAATACTATAGGTTTGCCTTTGTTGTCTACTGTAATATTTCTCTTTTATTAAATACTATAGGTTTGCCTTTGTTGTCTACTGTAATATTTCTCTTTTATTAAATACTATAGGTTTGCCTTTGTTGTCTACTGTAATATTTCCCTTTCACTGTGAGACTTGGAGGTTTGCCTGTTACTGTGACACTTCCCTTTTACTGTGAGATTTGAAGGTTTACCTTTATTGCCTATGGTGACAGTTCTCTTTCACTGTGAGACTTGAGTTAACCAGAGAAAATGTCAACTAACCTGTCAACTTTGATCACACATTTCACAAGAATAGAATGTAACACGACAATCAATTGTTTACCTCAAATACACAGTTGCTTATTGGTTTGTTTTTGTTATCTAAATCTGTCATGAGACGATCCTTCTTAAGTATCACCATCCCATAGTGTAGTTAGTAGAACCACGGTATCGCTGCAAACAAATTAAAATCCATATTTGCTCAACTGTCCGTGCCAGTGGAATCATCCGAATTAACATCTCATCGAATTGAAGGATCCAAACAAAGAAAGGCAGCTGCAGTCCCCATCATAGCAGTTACAGCACATGCCATAAGACAAGGCCTAACCGCACTAAAAGTGAACACAGCCAAACTGTCCTTCATCATATGATATCATCATTCATCGTAAACAATCGAAACATGATCTCGATTAAATACACAGCTCACGATGTGCACAGAGCACTAAACTCAGTAGCTCCAGCAGCAGGCCAGACTTGAAATATGAGGAAACTGCAACAAGGAACACTTTTTAAACAGAGCCACAATGGTTCCTGTTGCCTATCCACCATATTGACCAGAAGTCCCATCTTCTCAGTTAAGAAATCATTGACTACATTTGTATAAATGACTGGTTACCCAGCAAGCCTATGGGCACTTACCCTGTCATTCATTGCATGTGTGTTAAAATTATGCCATTTTTTGAAGCACATCACAAAGCTCAATAACTATCAATGGTTGTGTCATGTCTGAAACTCTGAGATGACCTGATGATTTCATTCATAGTTTATATCATGACATTTTGGAATTTGACTTGAGATGATGCTTACGCAGAGAGATGGAAGTATGTTACTATCTCATTTATTGTAATGGTGCATTATTTTACTTTCACAGTGGCAATATTTGGTCAAATCTATTGGTTGCTTAAAATGTATTTGATCCACATAAATATATATATATATATTATATTAATAATAATCACACCTTGGTTTTTAGTGTCATGGTGAAGGAAGTGAAATTTTAACCAAAATTGTTTAAATCTTGATTTTCAATCTAGTTTGAAGTGAGTTACATTTTAGTACAATCATAATAATATGTTGTAGCTAAGTGTATGATCTAATACAGACACCAGTTATGGCACTTGGTTTTGTCATTTCCTGCTGCGATTTGCTTGCATCAGACTCAGCATGTAAGAGATACTGGGTGGCCAGCAGTTTTATTTGTCTGACCACTGATATGGTAGTTGACTGCCTGTTATCAGAGTTATTTCCATTGTAGATATTAACGTGGAGTCATCCTTGCTTAAGCTGCCTGTTATCAGAGTTATTTCCAATGTAGATATTATTATGGAGTCATCCTTGCTTCAGCTGCCTGTTATCAGAGTTATTTCTAATGTAGATATTATTATGGAGTCATCCTTGCTTCAGCTGCCTGTTATCAGAGTTATTTCCAATGTAGATATTAACGTGGAGTCATCCTTGCTTAAGCTGCATGTTATCAGAGTTATTTCCAATGTAGATATTATCGTGGAGTCATCCTTGCTTCAGCTGCCTGTTTTCTCTATTCATGCCCTTTGTGTTGGTTCAATAAACAGCAAAATTTATGTCCTTGTTCAATAAACAGCAAAATTTATGTCCTTGTTCAATAAACAGCAAAATTTATGTCCTTGTTCAATAAACAGCAAAATTTATGTCTGTTCAATAAACAGCAAAATATGTTCTTAAGACTGAACGCTATAGAATGACCTTCCCAAACCCTTAGATGATGACCTGAAGATGCCTGAGACAGTTCACTAGAGAGACTAGTGTGACTACATGATAGCCACCAGAGAAAAATATTCTTCATTTCTATCAAATTACAAAACTTATTTAATTTAAAGATGGCCGAGGCCTAACACTGCTATCTGGTTCTGCTTCCTAAACTGGGCAAAGATAAGTCCACACTGAGTGGATATCGCATTAATACCATACAGAATGTTTATGGAAAGGTTCTCGAAAAAGTCATCTAAAAAAATCTAGCTGGGCATATTGAGATGAAAGAATTGTTGCCAAACATAGTCTGGGCAGGGATATTGCTGCTAATGTTTCCATCTTTGCTTATGATGTCTACGAATACTTTCAAAGGAAAGAGGAGTCAGCACTGGCTGCCCTCGATCTTGAGGATGCATACAATCGAGTGGACTATGCCACACTCGTACACCCACTTAGTGAGACAGACTGACTATGGCACACTTGTACACCCGTTTAGTGAGACATACTGACTATGGCACACTCGTACACCCGCTTAGTGAGACAGACTTTGACCATAGCATACTCGTACACCTGCTTAATGAGACAGGCTTTAACCATAGCACACTCATACACCTGCTTAGTGAGACAGACTTTGACTATGGCACACTTGTACACCCGCTTAGTGAGACAGACTTTGAAACATGACTCGTGTGCTGGGTGGCACCGATGCTGGTGTGAAGAAAAGTGGCACTACTTTTCGGCACCTGGGACATCTGAGCCGAGATATATATATCACTTGAGTTACCTCAAGGATCGCCATTATCACCTGTTTTGTACAATATATACACTGCCAGGGTAGCACAAGGGAATGGTGCCGGACTGGATCATACTCTTGCCATTGGCAGATGACATTATTATGTATGTACACAGTTGAGCAGAAATGGCTAAGCAATTACAGGAAAGCATGGATCAGATAACCACTTGGTGCAATAACTACAAAGCACTCATTAACCTAAACAAGGTTTCTATAATGTGGTGTTTGATAAACAACAGAATAGTTAGACACCCTCCCAGTCATAAATTGCAATGGTGCGACCATAGTAAAGACTATTAAATATTTGGGAATAACATTTGATAGGTCCCTTTCTTTCAATCAATATGTGAGCAATATCATTCAAATGGCAAGGAGAGGTGTCAGTGAGATCAAGATCATGGCCAGTGTGAACGTCCAGCAATCATTAATATTCTCAGTTATGTAGGCTATGGTGCACTCAGTACTGGATCATGGTTTGGGTATACTTACTATCTCATCAACTTGGATCGCAAGGTTGGAAACTGTTCAGAATGAGGGCCTATGGGTAGTTCTCAGATGCACCAGATATATACCTATCCATTCAGTGATGTACTTGACTCACCAAGCATTATAGTGAGATATAGATCTGCTTAGGTCTGGGCATGTTTTAACATGGTAAGGAGCATAAATCATCTGTTGCATTCAGAATTAGGTGGAACCAAGGGCAGGCAGAACTCAAGTGCGGAAAATCCTGGATGGCCGTGGCGGAGTAGCTATAGGGAGAGTATGTGATCTGAATGACATTAGGGCTAGCAAGGATTGGATAGAAGTAACGAGTGGAGAAAAAGAGGCTAACTAAAGTAATAAAAAAAGAGTAAAATGGAGAAAAAGAGGCTAACTAAAGTAATAAAAAAAGAGTAAAATGGAGAAAAAGAGGCTAACTAAAGTAATAAAAAAAGAGTAAAATGGAGAAAAAGAGGCTAACTAAAGTAATAAAAAAAAGAGTAAAATGGAGAAAAAGAGACTAACTAAAGTAATAAAAAAAAGAGTAAAGTGGAGAAAAAGAGGCTAACTAAAGTAATAAAAAAAGAGTAAAGTGGAGAAAAAGAGGCTAACTAAAGTAATAAAAAAAAGAGTAAAGTGGAGAAAAAGAGGCTAACCAAAGTAATAGAAAAAGAGTAAAGTGGAGAAAAAGAGGCTAACTAAAGTAATAAAAAAAAGAGTAAAGTGGAGAAAAAGAGGCTAACCAAAGTAATAGAAAAAGAGTAAAGTGGAGAAAAAGAGGCTAACTAAAGTAATAAAAAAAAGAGTAAAGTGGAGAAAAAGAGGCTAACTAAAGTAATAAAAAAAAGAGTAAAGTGGAGAAAAAGAGGCTAACTAAAGTAATAAAAAAAAGAGTAAAGTGGAGAAAAAGAGGCTAACTAAAGTAATAAAAAAAAGAGTAAAGTGGAGAAAAAGAGGCTAACTAAAGTAATAAAAAAAAAAGAGTAAAGTGGAGAAAAAGAGGCTAACCAAAGTAATCATTCAGCTTGACTGAGCGTGTCACAGTTGGGCCTATGGAGCAACAGAGGTCGTAATAAGGGAATCCTTTGGAAAAGTGTCATCACTTGAGGATCCTATCATCTTCACAGACAGTTATCCTGTGGACAGTGCAGTAGTTGGGGTTTGTAACGTACCAACATGGCAGAGAAGTGGCTAGCAAATCTGGCAAGTATAGCATTATGGTGTCCAGCATGAGAATGGAGATAGAAGTAGCAACAGCGGCGATAACATAGTTGGTTACACAGAACCTCGGTGGATCTCACAGTCTTGGTAAATGACTCACAAAGTATGCTACAGAAGATTGACAGTGGGATAATGATGTATTTATTGAGAGACTGAGGAGTCTCAAGTTAGAAAAGGGATCTGGTTGATCCAAAGTGATTTGTGGGAAAAGAGGATGTATCTAAAACCAACACCATACAGGAACAATCAGTCTACATCCGCTTTGAGAAATGCTGGGGATATCCCAACTGCTTGAATAGAGTAGAGTATATTGTTGCTCTTCTGTCTAATTACAAGCTGTACACATCAAGTAAGTTTTAGTCTGATATATGTAGCCTTGTTAATGGTCATCATCTGAGTGCTAACCTGCTGCAATATGATTTTATTTTCAAAGTGATTTTGTAAAGTGATTATTTTCATTGTAGCTCTCTCTCTTTATCTTTCTTAATTTCTCACTCTGTTTCTCTCTCAGATATATATATAGTTTTATCTTTGTAATATCCCTCTGTCTCTCTCTCACTCTGTTTCTCTCTCACATATATATATATAGTTTTATCTTTGTAATATCCCTCTGTCTCTCTCATTCTGTTTCTCTCTCAGATATATATATATATATATATATATATATATATATATATATATATATATATATATATATATATATATATATAGTTTTATCTTTGTAATATCCCTCTGTCTCTCTCATTCTGTTTCTCTCTCAGATATATATATATAGTTTTATCTTTGTAATATCCCTCTGTCTCTCTCATTCTGTTTCTCTCTCAGATATATATATATAGTTTTATCTTTGTAATATCCCTCTGTCTCTCTCATTCTGTTTCTCTCTCAGATATATATATATATATAGTTTTATCTTTGTAATATCCCTCTGTCTCTCTCATTCTGTTTCTCTCTCAGATATATATATAGTTTTATCTTTGTAATATCCCTCTGTCTCTCTCTCACTCTGTTTCTCTCTCATATATATATATATATATATAGTTTTATCTTTGTAATATCCCTCTGTCTCTCTCATTCTGTTTCTCTCTCAGATATATATATATATATATATATATAGTTTTATCTTTGTAATATCCCTCTGTCTCTCTCATTCTGTTTCTCTCTCAGATATATATATATATATAGTTTTATCTTTGTAATATCCCTCTGTCTCTCTCTCACTCTGTTTCTCTCTCAGATATATATATGTATATAGTTTTATCTTTGTAATATCCCTCTGTCTCTCTCATTCTATTTCTCTCTCAGATATATATATATATATAGTTTTATCTTTGTAATATCCCTCAGTCTCTCTCTCACTCTGTTTCTCTCTCAGATATATATATATATATATATATATATATATATATATAGTTTTATCTTTGTAATATCCCTCTGTCTCTCTCTCATTCTGTTTCTCTCTCAGATATATATATATATATAGTTTTATCTTTGTAATATCCCTCTGTCTCTCTCTCTCACTCTGTTTCTCTCTCACATATATATATATATATATATATATATATAGTTTTATCTTTGAAATATCCCTCTGTCTCTCTCATTCTGTTTCTCTCTCAGATATATATATATATATATAGTTTTATCTTTGTAATATCCCTCTGTCTCTCTCATTCTATTTCTCTCTCAGATATATATATATATATATATATATAGTTTTATCTTTGTAATATCCCTCAGTCTCTCTCTCACTCTGTTTCTCTCTCAGATATATATATATATATATATATATATAGTTTTATCTTTGTAATATCCCTCTGTCTCTCTCTCACTCTGTTTCTTCTCAGATATATATATAGTTTTATCTTTGTAATATCCCTCTGTCTCTCTCTCACTCTGTTTCTCTCTCAGATATATATATAGTTTTATCTTTGTAATATCCCTCAGTCTCTCTCTCACTCTGTTTCTCTCTCAGATATATATATATATATATATATATATATATATATATAGTTTTATCTTTTTAATATCCCTCTGTTTCTCTCTCAGATATGTATATAGTTTTATCTTTGTAATATCCCTCTGTCTCTCTCTCACTCTGTTTCTCTCTCAGATATATATATAGTTTTATCTTTGTAATATCCCTCTGTCTCTCTCTCACTCTGCTTCTCTCTCAGATATATATATAGTTTTATCTTTGTAATATCCCTCTGTTTCTCTCTCAGATATGTATATAGTTTTATCTTTGTAATATCCCTCTGTCTCTCTCTCACTCTGTTTCTCTCTCGGATATATATATATATAGTTTTATCTTTGAAATATCCCTCTGTCTCTCTCATTCTGTTTCTCTCTCAGATATATATATATAGTTTTATCTTTGTAATATCCCTCTGTCTCTCTCATTCTGTTTCTCTCTCAGATATATATATATATAGTTTTATCTTTGTAATATCCCTCTGTCTCTCTCATTCTGTTTCTCTCTCAGATATATATATAGTTTTATCTTTGTAATATCCCTCTGTCTCTCTCTCACTCTGTTTCTCTCTCACATATATATATATATATATAGTTTTATCTTTGTAATATCCCTCTGTCTCTCTCATTCTGTTTCTCTCTCAGATATATATATATATATATATATAGTTTTATCTTTGTAATATCCCTCTGTCTCTCTCATTCTGTTTCTCTCTCAGATATATATATATATATATATATAGTTTTATCTTTGTAATATCCCTCTGTCTCTCTCTCACTCTGTTTCTCTCTCAGATATATATATGTATATAGTTTTATCTTTGTAATATCCCTCTGTCTCTCTCATTCTATTTCTCTCTCAGATATATATATATATATAGTTTTATCTTTGTAATATCCCTCAGTCTCTCTCTCACTCTGTTTCTCTCTCAGATATATATATATATATATATATATATATATATATATATATATATATAGTTTTATCTTTGTAATATCCCTCTGTCTCTCTCTCATTCTGTTTCTCTCTCAGATATATATATATATATATATATATAGTTTTATCTTTGTAATATCCCTCTGTCTCTCTCTCACTCTGTTTCTCTCTCACACACATATATATATATATATATATATATATATATATATATAGTTTTATCTTTGAAATATCCCTCTGTCTCTCTCATTCTGTTTCTCTCTCAGATATATATATATATATATAGTTTTATCTTTGTAATATCCCTCTGTCTCTCTCATTCTATTTCTCTCTCAGATATATATATATATATATATATAGTTTTATCTTTGTAATATCCCTCAGTCTCTCTCTCACTCTGTTTCTCTCTCAGATATATATATATATATATATATAGTTTTATCTTTGTAATATCCCTCTGTCTCTCTCTCACTCTGTTTCTTCTCAGATATATATATAGTTTTATCTTTGTAATATCCCTCTGTCTCTCTCTCACTCTGTTTCTCTCTCAGATATATATATAGTTTTATCTTTGTAATATCCCTCAGTCTCTCTCTCACTCTGTTTCTCTCTCAGATATATATATATATATATATATATATATATATATATATATATATATATATATATATAGTTTTATCTTTTAATATCCCTCTGTTTCTCTCTCAGATATGTATATAGTTTTATCTTTGTAATATCCCTCTGTCTCTCTCTCACTCTGTTTCTCTCTCAGATATATATATAGTTTTATCTTTGTAATATCCCTCTGTCTCTCTCTCATTCTGTTTCTCTCTCAGATATATATATATATATAGTTTTATCTTTGTAATATCCCTCTGTCTCTCTCTCTCACTCTGTTTCTCTCTCACATATATATATATATATATATATATATATATATAGTTTTATCTTTGAAATATCCCTCTGTCTCTCTCATTCTGTTTCTCTCTCAGATATATATATATATATATAGTTTTATCTTTGTAATATCCCTCTGTCTCTCTCATTCTATTTCTCTCTCAGATATATATATATATATATATATATAGTTTTATCTTTGTAATATCCCTCAGTCTCTCTCTCACTCTGTTTCTCTCTCAGATATATATATATATATATATATATATATATATATATATAGTTTTATCTTTGTAATATCCCTCTGTCTCTCTCTCACTCTGTTTCTTCTCAGATATATATATAGTTTTATCTTTGTAATATCCCTCTGTCTCTCTCTCACTCTGTTTCTCTCTCAGATATATATATAGTTTTATCTTTGTAATATCCCTCAGTCTCTCTCTCACTCTGTTTCTCTCTCAGATATATATATATATATATATATATATATATATAGTTTTATCTTTTTAATATCCCTCTGTTTCTCTCTCAGATATGTATATAGTTTTATCTTTGTAATATCCCTCTGTCTCTCTCTCACTCTGTTTCTCTCTCAGATATATATATAGTTTTATCTTTGTAATATCCCTCTGTCTCTCTCTCACTCTGCTTCTCTCTCAGATATATATATAGTTTTATCTTTGTAATATCCCTCTGTTTCTCTCTCAGATATGTATATAGTTTTATCTTTGTAATATCCCTCTGTCTCTCTCTCACTCTGTTTCTCTCTCGGATATATATATATATAGTTTTATCTTTGAAATATCCCTCTGTCTCTCTCATTCTGTTTCTCTCTCAGATATATATATATAGTTTTATCTTTGTAATATCCCTCTGTCTCTCTCATTCTGTTTCTCTCTCAGATATATATATATATAGTTTTATCTTTGTAATATCCCTCTGTCTCTCTCATTCTGTTTCTCTCTCAGATATATATATAGTTTTATCTTTGTAATATCCCTCTGTCTCTCTCTCACTCTGTTTCTCTCTCACATATATATATATATATATATAGTTTTATCTTTGTAATATCCCTCTGTCTCTCTCATTCTGTTTCTCTCTCAGATATATATATATATATATATAGTTTTATCTTTGTAATATCCCTCTGTCTCTCTCATTCTGTTTCTCTCTCAGATATATATATATATATATAGTTTTATCTTTGTAATATCCCTCTGTCTCTCTCTCACTCTGTTTCTCTCTCAGATATATATATGTATATAGTTTTATCTTTGTAATATCCCTCTGTCTCTCTCATTCTATTTCTCTCTCAGATATATATATATATATAGTTTTATCTTTGTAATATCCCTCAGTCTCTCTCTCACTCTGTTTCTCTCTCAGATATATATATATATATATATATATATATATATATATAGTTTTATCTTTGTAATATCCCTCTGTCTCTCTCTCACTCTGTTTCTCTCTCACACACATATATATATATATATATATATATATATATATATATATAGTTTTATCTTTGAAATATCCCTCTGTCTCTCTCATTCTGTTTCTCTCTCAGATATATATATATATATATAGTTTTATCTTTGTAATATCCCTCTGTCTCTCTCATTCTATTTCTCTCTCAGATATATATATATATATATATATATATAGTTTTATCTTTGTAATATCCCTCAGTCTCTCTCTCACTCTGTTTCTCTCTCAGATATATATATATATATATATATAGTTTTATCTTTGTAATATCCCTCTGTCTCTCTCTCACTCTGTTTCTTCTCAGATATATATATAGTTTTATCTTTGTAATATCCCTCTGTCTCTCTCTCACTCTGTTTCTCTCTCAGATATATATATAGTTTTATCTTTGTAATATCCCTCAGTCTCTCTCTCACTCTGTTTCTCTCTCAGATATATATATATATATATATATATATATATATATATATATATATATATAGTTTTATCTTTTTAATATCCCTCTGTTTCTCTCTCAGATATGTATATAGTTTTATCTTTGTAATATCCCTCTGTCTCTCTCTCACTCTGTTTCTCTCTCAGATATATATATAGTTTTATCTTTGTAATATCCCTCTGTCTCTCTCTCACTCTGCTTCTCTCTCAGATATATATATAGTTTTATCTTTGTAATATCCCTCTGTTTCTCTCTCAGATATGTATATAGTTTTATCTTTGTAATATCCCTCTGTCTCTCTCTCACTCTGTTTCTCTCTCGGATATATATATATATAGTTTTATCTTTGAAATATCCCTCTGTCTCTCTCATTCTGTTTCTCTCTCAGATATATATATATAGTTTTATCTTTGTAATATCCCTCTGTCTCTCTCATTCTATTTCTCTCTCAGATATATATATAGTTTTATCTTTGTAATATCCCTCAGTCTCTCTCTCACTCTGTTTCTCTCTCAGATATATATATATATATATAGTTTTATCTTTTTAATATCCCTCTCTTTCTCTCTCAGATATATATATAGTTTTATCTTTGTAATATCCCTCTGTCTCTCTCTCACTCTGTTTCTCTCTCAGATATATATATAGTTTTATCTTTGTAATATCCCTCTGTCTCTCTCTCACTCTGTTTCTCTCTCAGATATATATATAGTTTTATCTTTGTAATATCCCTCTGTTTCTCTCTCAGATATGTATATAGTTTTATCTTTGTAATATCCCTCTGTCTCTCTCTCACTCTGTTTCTCTCTCAGATATATATATATATAGTTTTATCTTTGAAATATCCCTCTGTCTCTCTCATTCTGTTTCTCTCTCAGATATATATATATATATATATATAGTTTTATCTTTGTAATATCCCTCTGTCTCTCTCATTCTATTTCTCTCTCAGATATATATATATATATATATAGTTTTATCTTTGTAATATCCCTCAGTCTCTCTCTCACTCTGTTTCTCTCTCAGATATATATATATATATATAGTTTTATCTTTGTAATATCCCTCTGTCTCTCTCTCACTCTGTTTCTTCTCAGATATATATATAGTTTTATCTTTGTAATATCCCTCTGTCTCTCTCATTCTATTTCTCTCTCAGATATATATATATATATATATAGTTTTATCTTTGTAATATCCCTCAGTCTCTCTCTCACTCTGTTTCTCTCTCAGATATATATATATATATATATAGTTTTATCTTTGTAATATCCCTCTGTCTCTCTCTCACTCTGTTTCTCTCTCAGATATATATATAGTTTTATCTTTGTAATATCCCTCTGTCTCTCTCTCACTCTGTTTCTCTCTCAGATATATATATAGTTTTATCTTTGTAATATCCCTCTGTCTCTCTCTCACTCTGTTTCTCTCTCAGATATATATATAGTTTTATCTTTGTAATATCCCTCTGTTTCTCTCTCAGATATGTATATAGTTTTATCTTTGTAATATCCCTCTGTCTCTCTCTCACTCTGTTTCTCTCTCGGATATATATATATATAGTTTTATCTTTGTAATATCCCTGTGAGAAAACAAGAAGAGAAATCAATTGTAAACAAAACACTCCATCATTGATTGATTCTAAGATTGTAAACTCAACAACTGGGTAACAACAACATTAATTAAATCAAGCAAAAAAAGTTCAGCACGTGTTGATGATGTAATAGCAAGTATCAGGTTTGTGTCTATAGTTGAGGTCTAGGTGCAGCAGAAGAAACATGTCATTGTTACATTGACATCAATGCTTATTGTTAAATTAGTATAACCATTGCCAGCATGAACTGCTGGTGAATAGATCAGTTAAAATATTGTTCACATTTTTAGTCACATTTATTGAGTTGTCATAAATGAAATGAGAAACACAGTTAACCATTTCTTAATATGTTGATATGTCTTGTTTCATAGATTTCATTTATTGTTGTATAATGAATTAAGTAAGCAGATGACTGAGGCAATGAAACATGTCCTTTATCAGCCTGGTGGATGCCTGTCTCATTCCTTGTAGGTTTCACATCTTTCAGTCTGGTGGATGCCTGTCTAATTCCTTGTAGGTTCCACATCTCTGTCTGGTGGATGCCTGTCTAATTCCTTGTAGGTTCCACCTCTCTCAGTCTGGTAGATGCATGTCTAATTCCTTGTAGGTTCCACCTTTCTCAGTCTGGTGGATGCGTGTCTAATTCCTTGTAGGTTCCACATCTCTCAGTCTGGTGGACGACTGTCAATTCCTTGTAGGTTTCACATCTCTCAGTCTGGTGGACAACTGTCAATTCATTGTAGGTTCCAAATCTCTCAGTCTGGTGGATGCCTGTCAATTCCTTGTAGGTTTCACATCTCTCAGTCTGGTGGATGCCTGTCAATTCCTGGAAGGTTTCACATCTCTCAGTCTGGTGGATGCCTGTCAATTCCTTGTAGGTTTCACATCTCTCAGTCTGGTTGATGCCTTTCAATTCCTTGAAGGTTTCACATCTCTCAGTCTGGTGGATGCCTGTCAATTCCTTGTAGGTTTTATATCTCTCAGTCTGGTGGTTGCCTGTCTGATTTCTTGTAGGTTTCACATCTCTCAGTCTTGTGGTTGCCTGTCTGATTCCTTGTAGGTTTCACATCTCTCAGTCTGGTGGTTGCCTGTCTAATTTCTTGTAGGTTTCACATCTCTCAGTCTGGTGGTTGCCTGTCTTATTTCTTGTAAGTTTCACATCTCTCAGTCTGGTGGACGACTGTCAATTCCTTGCAGGTTCCACATCTCTCAGTCTGGTGGACAACTGTCAATTCCTTGAAGGTTCCACATCTCTCAGTCTGTTGAACGACTGTCAATTACTTGTAGATTCCACATCTCTCAGTCTGGTGGTTGCCTGTCTGATTCCTTGTAGGTTTCACATCTTTCAGTCTGGTGGATGCCTGTCTAATTCCTTGTAGGTTCCACATCTCTCAGTCTGGTAGATGCATGTCTAATTCCTTGTAGGTTCCACCTTTCTCAGTCTGGTGGATGCGTGTCTAATTCCTTGTAGGTTTCACATCTCTCAGTCTGGTGGACAACTGTCAATTCCTTGTAGGTTCCAAATCTCTCAGTCTGGTGGATGCCTGTCAATTCCTTGAAGGTTTCACATCTCTCAGTCTGGTGGTTGCCTGTCTGATTCCTTGTAGGTTTCACATCTCTCAGTCTGGTGGAAGCCTGTCAATTCCTGGAAGGTTTCACATCTCTCAGTCTGGTGGATGCCTGTCAATTCCTTGTAGGTTTCACATCTCTCAGTCTGGTTGATGCCTGTCAATTCCTTGAAGGTTTCACATCTCTCAGTCTGGTGGATGCCTGTCAATTCCTTGTAGGTTTTATATCTCTCAGTCTGGTGGTTGCCTGTCTGATTCCTTGTAGGTTTCACATCTCTCAGTCTGGTGGATGCCTGTCAATTCCTGGAAGGTTTTACATCTCTCAGTCTGGTGGATGCCTGTCAATTCCTTGTAGGTTTCACATCTCTCAGTCTGGTTGATGCCTTTCAATTCCTTGAAGGTTTCACATCTCTCAGTCTGGTGGATGCCTGTCAATTCCTTGTAGGTTTTATATCTCTCAGTCTGGTGGTTGCCTGTCTTATTTCTTGTAGGTTTCACATCTCTCAGTCTGGTGGTTGCCTGTCTGATTCCTTGTAGGTTTCACATCTCTCAGTCTGGTGGTTGCCTGTCTAATTTCTTGTAGGTTTCACATCTCTCAGTCTGGTGGTTGCCTGTCTTATTTCTTGTAAGTTTCACATCTCTCAGTCTGGTGGACGACTGTCAATTCCTTGCAGGTTCCACATCTCTCAGTCTGGTGGACAACTGTCAATTCCTTGAAGGTTCCACATCTCTCAGTCTGTTGAACGACTGTCATTTCCTTGTAGGTTCCACATCTCTCAGTCTGGTGGTTGCCTGTCTGATTCCTTATAGGTTCCACATCTCTCAGTCTGGTGGACAACTGTCAATTCCTTGTAGGTTCCACATCTCTCAATCTTGTGGATGACTGTCAATTCCTTGTAGGTTCCACATCTCTCAGTCTGGTGGATGCCTGTCTTATTCCTTGTAGGTTTCAAATCTCTCCGTCTGGTGGATGCCTATCTGATTTCCTTGTAGGTTTCAAATCTCTCAGTCTGGTGGATGCCTGTCAATTCCTTGTAGGTTCCACATCTCTCAGTCTGGTGGATGCCTGTCTTATTCAATGTAGGTTTCACATCCCTCAGTCTGGTGGATGCCTGTCAGATTCCTTGTAGATTTCACATCTCTCAGTCTGGTGGATGTGTGTCTAATTCCCTGTAGGCTTCACATCTCTCAGTCTAGTGGTTGCCTGTTTTATTTCTTGTAGGTTCCACATCTCTCAGTCTGGTGGTTGCCTGTCTTATTTCTTGTAGGTTCAACATCTCTCAGTTTGGTGGTTGCCTGTCTGATTCCTTGTAGGTTCAACATCTCTCAGTTTGGTGGTTGCCTGTCTGATTCCTTGTAGGTTCCACATCTCTCAGTCTGGTGGACAACTGTCAATTCCTTGTAGGTTCCACATCTCTTAGTCTGGTGGTTGCCTGTCTTATTTCTTGTAGGTTCAACATCTCTCAGTTTGGTGGTTGCCTGTCTGATTCCTTGTAGGTTCAACATCTCTCAGTTTGGTGGTTGCCTGTCTGATTCCTTGTAGGTTCCACATCTCTCAGTCTGGTGGACAACTGTCAATTCCTTGTAGGTTCCACATCTCTTAGTCTGGTGGTTGCCTGTCTTATTTCTTGTAGGTTCAACATCTCTCAGTTTGGTGGTTGCCTGTCTGATTCCTTGTAGGTTCCACATCTCTCAGTTTGATGGTTGCCTGTCTTATTTCTTGTAGGTTCAACATCTCTCAGTTTGGTGGTTGCCTGTCTGATTCCTTGTAGGTTCCACATCTCTCAGTCTGGTGAACGACTGTCAATTCCTTGTAGGTTTCACATCTCTCAGTCTGGTGGTTGCCTGTCTTATTTCTGGTAGGTTTCACATCTCTCAGTCTGGTGGTTGCCTGTCTTATTTCTTGTAGGTTTCACATCTCTCAGTCTGGTGGATGCCTGTCTGATTCCTTGCAGGTTTCACATCTCTCAGTCTGGTGGACAACTGTCAATTCCTTGTAGGCTTCACATCTCTCAGTCTGGTGGTTGCCTGTCTTATTTCTGGTAGGTTTCACATCTCTCAGTCTGGTGGTTGCCTGTCTGATTCCTTGTAGGTTTCACATCTCTCAGTCTGGTGGATGCCTGTCAATTCCTGGAAGGTTTCACATCTCTCAGTCTGGTGGATGCCTGTCAATTCCTTGTAGGTTTCACATCTCTCTGTCTGGTGGATGCATGTCTGATTCCTTGTAGGTTCCACATCTCTCAGTCTGGTGGATGCATGTCAATTCCTTGTAGGTTTCACATCTCTCAGTCTGGTGGATGCCTGTCAATTCCTGGAAGGTTTTACATCTCTCAGTCTGCTGGATGCCTGTCAATTCCTTGTAGGTTTCACATCTCTCAGTCTGGTTGATGCCTTTCAATTCCTTGAAGGTTTCACATCTCTCAGTCTGGTGGATGCCTGTCAATTCCTTGTAGGTTTTATATCTCTCAGTCTGGTGGTTGCCTGTCTTATTTCTTGTAGGTTTCACATCTCTCAGTCTTGTGGTTGCCTGTCTGATTCCTTGTAGGTTTCACATCTCTCAGTCTGGTGGTTGCCTGTCTAATTTCTTGTAGGTTTCACATCTCTCAGTCTGGTGGTTGCCTGTCTTATTTCTTGTAAGTTTCACATCTCTCAGTCTGGTGGACGACTGTCAATTCCTTGCAGGTTCCACATCTCTCAGTCTGGTGGACAACTGTCAATTCCTTGAAGGTTCCACATCTCTCAGTCTGTTGAACGACTGTCAATTCCTTGTAGGTTCCACCTCTCTCAGTCTGGTAGATGCATGTCTAATTCCTTGTAGGTTCCACCTTTCTCAGTCTGGTGGATGCGTGTCTAATTCCTTGTAGGTTCCACATCTTTCAGTCTGGTGGACGACTGTCAATTCCTTGTAGTTTACACATCTCTCAGTCTGGTGGATGCCTGTCAATTCCTTGTAGGTTCCACATCTCTTAGGATGAAGTAAAAAGTGTGACCTGACAGATGCACTGAGCTTGTGTTTTTTTTTTCCACAGCTCCACAGTGGACCCATACACAGCAGACCCCTGAAATGGGGTCAGTACTTTATTGATAAGTTTTGTTAGCTAGTTTTTTTTAATTATAGCTATCTTTTCTAACTTGGTATTTTAGTCTGGGATACTCGATTGTAGAAAAAGAAAAAATGGGGCACATCATTGTCTCCATGGGGTATAGGAAATGTGGCACTAATACCCATCCTTGTTCGACCCATCTTTGGGTAATATTAGTATTACACCAATGTTGTCTCTCTTCCAAACAAATAATCCAATGCCATTCAAGGCTGAGTGAACTTGGAAGCTGTCAATCAGAATTAAACCTCTTGTCCTTAGTTTCCAGCTCACAATATTATGTGGCTCTATTCACATGCAGCCTAGAAATCATTTTTTGGAGAATGATTGCCACACAAACAATTGCAGCATCTGCATCAATACAGTATATGTACTAGGTGCTAGTGGTTTCTTCCTTGTTTTGGAGTGCAGATTTGATTTGTTGCCCAAGCTATCACAATCCACATCCAGAGAATTCTTGTAAAATATTACTGCCAATTTGTTCAATGTACATAAGATGCTTATGGGCAGTGTTCTTGTGTTGCTCTCTATATACACAAACTTTGATCATGTTTCAGCATAATCAATCAAAATTATTGATGTTGATGATTAGTGTACAAGTCATTTTTATAACAGTTGATATATCTGTATCATAATTATATTATGAGTGACTGACTGTAGCTTAGTTTCATACATTCATTGATTATAAAGTGCTTGCTTTCTTTGGTTTCAACTGAACATTTTCTAGTGTCTTATTTTTGGCTTTTGCCAGTAGCAGATCTGATATTAATTCATAATATATACTGGTTCTTTTCTGTATTCAGATTTGTTTCCATTTGTGAGAAGAAACCACAATCATTTAGTCATCAACCATTTATTGAGCTTACAATTGTACATAATAAATACATGATGTAGAAAACTTCTCTTGGTGTCTATGATTTGTGAGAGAACATTTGCTTTGTGTTGGTTATTATGAACTATTTTTGCTGTTTTTTTAAGTGGGTATGTGAATGTATGATTGTCACCATCATGATGTAATGATGTTGATCCTGGCTGATGATTGTTGTCATCATCATGATGTTGATCCTGGCTGACATTTGTTGTCATCATCATGATGTTAATCCTGGCTGACAATTTTTGTCATCATCATGATGTTGAACCTGGCTGATGATTGTTGTCATCATCCTCTCTGTTGTAGTGACTCTGATCATGACTGATGAGCCCAGATTGTTGTCATCATCATGATGTTGATCCTGGCTGATGATTGTTGTCATCATCATGATGTTGATCCTGGCTGATGATTGTTGTCATCATCATGATGTTGATCCTGGCTGACGATTGTTGTCATCATCCTCTCTGTTGTAGTGACTCTGATCATGACTGATGAGTCCAGATTGTTGTCATCATCCTCTCTGTTGTAGTGACTCTGATCATGACTGATGAGCCCAGATTGTTGTTATCATCCTCTCTTTTGTAGTGACTCTAATCATGACTGATGAGCCCAGATTGTTGTCAGCACTACAATACCTCTCTGTTGTATTGACTCTGATCATGGCTGATATGTCCAGATTGTCATCATCCTCCATGTTGTAGTGACTCTGATCATGACTGATGAGCCCAGATTGTTGTCATCATCCTCTCTGTTGTAGTGACTCTGAATATGGCTATGTCCAGATTGTCATCATCCTCTGTTGTAGTGACTTTGATCATGACTGATGAGCCAGGTTGTCATCACCCTCTCTGTTGTAGTGACTCGATCATGGCTGATGAGCCCAGATTGTTGTCATCATCCTCTGTTGTAGTGACTCTGATCATGGCTGATATGTCCAGATTGTCATCATCCTCTGTTGTAGTGACTCTGATCATGACTGATGAGCCCAGATTGTTGTCATCATCCTCTCTGTTGTAGTGACTCTGAATATGGCTATGTCCAGATTGTCATTATCCTCTGTTGTAGCGACTCTGATCATGGCTGATATGTCCAGATTGTCATCATCCTCTCTGTTGTAGTGACTCTGATCATGGCTGATATGTCCAGATTGTCATCATCCTCCATGTTGTAGTGACTCTGATCATGACTGATGAGCCCAGATTGTTGTCATCATCCTCTCTGTTGTAGTGACTCTGAATATGGCTATGTCCAGATTGTCATCATCCTCTGTTGTAGCGACTCTGATCATGGCTGATATGTCCAGATTGTCATCATCCTCTCTGTTGTAGTGACTCTAATCATGGCTGATATGTCCAGATTGTCATCATCCTCTGTTGTAGTGACTCTGATCATGGCTGATATGTCCAGATTGTCATCATCCTCCATGTTGTAGTGACTCTGATCATGACTGATGAGCTCAGATTGTTGTCATCATCCTCTCTGTTGTAGTGACTCTGATCATGGCTGATATGTCCAGATTGTCATCATCCTCTGTTGTAGTGGTACTGATCATGGCTGATATGTCCAGATTGTCATCATCCTCTGTTGTAGTGACTCTTATCATGGCTGATATGTCCAGATTGTCATCATCCTCCATGTTGTAGTGACTCTAATCATGACTGATGAGCTCATATTGTTGTCATCATCCTCTGTTGTAGTGACTCTGATCATGGCTGATATGTCCAGATTGTCATCATCCTCTGTTGTAGTGACTCTGATCATGGCTGATATGTCCAGATTGTCATCATCCTCTGTTGTAGTGACTCTGATCATGGCTGATATGTCCAGATTGTCATCATCCTCTGTTGTAGTGACTCTGATCATGGCTGATATGTCCAGATTGTCATCATCCTCTGTTGTAGTGACTCTGATCATGGCTGATATGTCCAGATTGTCATCATCCTCCATGTTGTAGTGACTCTGATCATGACTGATGAGCTCAGATTGTTGTCATCATCCTCTCTGTTGTAGTGACTCTGATCATGGCTGATATGTCCAGAATGTCATCATCCTCTGTTGTAGTGACTCTGATCATGGCTGATATGTCCAGATTGTCATCATCCTCTGTTGTAGTGACTCTGATCATGGCTGATATGTCCAGATTGTCATCATCCTCTGTTGTAGTGACTCTGATCATGGCTGATATGTCCAGATTGTCATCGTCCTCCATGTTGTAGTGACTCTGATCATGACTGATGAGCTCAGATTGTTGTCATCATCCTCTCTGTTGTAGTGACTCTGAATATGGCTATGTCCAGATTGTCATCATCCTCCATGTTGCAGTGACTCTGATCTTTACTGATGAGCTCAGATTGTTGTCATCATCCTCTCTGTTGTAGCGACTCTGATCATGGCTGATATGTCCAGATTGTCATCATCCTCTGTTGTAGTGACTCTGATCATGGCTGATATGTCCAGATTGTCATCATCCTCCATGTTGTAGTGACTCTGATCATGACTGATGAGCTCAGATTGTTGTCATCATCCTCTCTGTTGTAGTGACTCTGAATATGGCTATGTCCAGATTGTCATCATCCTCTGTTGTAGTGACTCTGATCATGACTGATGAGCTCAGATTGTCATCATCCTCTCTGTTGTAGTGACTCTGATCATGACTGATGAGCCCAGACCGTTGTCATTATCCTCTGTTGTAGTGACTCTGATCATGACTCAGAAGAGAGAGGTAGTGCAGGAAGCAAATTATTAATGGATGGAGTCAGAGATGAGACATTAGAGAGGTAGTGCAGGAAGCAAATTAGTAATGGATGGAGTCAGAGATGAGACATTAGAGAGGTAGTGCAGGAAGCAAATTAGTAATGGATGGAGTCAGAGATGAGACATTAGAGAGGTAGAACAGGAAACAAATTAGTAATGGGTGGAGTCAGAGATGAAATATTAAAGAGGTAGAACAGGAAACAAATTAGTAATGGATGGAGTCAGAGATGAAATATTAGAGAGGTAGTGCAGGAAACAAATTAGTAATGGATGGAGTCAGAGATGAAATATTAAAGAGGTAGAACAGGAAACAAATTAGTAATGGATGGAGTCAGAGATGAAATATTAGAGAGGTAGAGCAGGAAGCAAATTAGTAATGGATGGAGTCAGAGATGAGACATTAGAGAGGTAGAGCAGGAAGCAAATTAGTAATGGATGGAGTCAGAGATGAGATATTAGAGAGGTAGAGCAGGAAGCAAATTAGTAATGGATGGAGTCAGAGATGAAATATTAAAGAGGTAGAACAGGAAACAAATTAGTAATGGATGGAGTCAGAGATGAAATATTAAAGAGGTAGAACAGGAAACAAATTAGTAATGGATGGAGTCAGAGATGAAATATTAGAGAGGTAGAACAGGAAACAAAGTAGTAATGGATGGAGTCAGAGATGAAATATTAGAGAGGTAGTGCAGGAAACAAATTAGTAATTGGTGGAGTCAGAGATGAAATATTAAAGAGGTAGAACAGGAAACAAATTAGTAATGGATGGAGTCAGAGATGAAATATTAGAGAGGTAGAACAGGAAACAAATTAGTAATGTTTGGAGTCAGAGATGAAATATTAAAGAGGTAGAACAGGAAACAAATTAGTAATGGATGGAGTCATAGATGAGACATTAGAGAGGTATTGCAGGAAGCAAATTAGTAATTTATTGAGTCAGATGAGATCTTAGAGAGGTAGTGCAGGAAGCAAATTAGTAATGGGTGGAGTCAGAGATGAGACATTAGAGAGGTATTGCAGGAAGCAAATTAGTAATGGGTGGAGTCAGAGATGAAATATTAGAGAGGTATTGCAGGAAGCAAATTAGTAATGGGTGGAGTCAGAGATGAGACATTAGAGAGGTAGTTAAAAAGCTAGTGTTAGAGTACCCCCGTCACGCCAAGTGGCGTATAGGGAAATATGGTGTTAGTGATTCTATATTTTACAGACCTTCAGCACATGATTTTTGGGGTAATGTAGTCGGTATTACGCCCGTGCCGCTTTACTTTCCCAGAAAAAAAATCCGGTACCCATTTAAGGCTAGGTGAACCCGGAAGTCGTCGGTTGGGATCGAACCCTACCCCTTGTCCTTTGTAGTCCAGTTCACAAACCACTGAGCTATCACGGCTCCCAAGAACAAAGTGAGAACCCATAATTACCAATGTTTTTGCCCTTTGGGCTACTGATGAACTAAAATTGACCTCAAATATGTCAGCTTCGTAACATTGTCTTGCGATACATCCAATCATAAACATGTTAAGCTACTTCCTATTTTAGTTCGTTATTTTCAGGCTTATGAGCTGGAAACTCCAGTAAAGACCAAACTGATTGCTTTCATAGATATCCCAGGAGAAACGTCCGACATAATATCTGAACAATTGTTGAAAGCAATTGATAATTTTGGCTTATACAAAAAGATTGTTGGACTCTCAGCAGACAATACAAATACAAACTTTGGAGGCTTGTTGAGGAAAGGGAGAGATAATGTCATAACTAAAATAAAGTCCAAGTTAGACACATAATGGGTCTTGGTTGCAACGCACACATAATTCACAATTGTGCAAAAACAGCGTTTGATTCCATGCCTATGGATATGGAAGTGATTGTAACAAAAATATTTGGATACTTTCACATTTACACGGTTCGTGTAGAACGCCTAAAAGACTTCTGTGAAGTTGCTGGACAGGAGTTTAAGCAATTATTAGGTTTTTCGAATATAAGGTGGTTGTCATTGCTTCCAGCCTTGGTAAGAATATTGAAACTGTATCAATCACTGAGATCTTTCTTCTTGTCAGAAACACACTGTCCTACAATATTGAAACAATTCTTTGAAAACAGTGAATCAGAGCTTTGGCTCAGCTTTGCTCATTCTCACGCATCACTCTTCCATGAAACAATTAAGGCGATTGAAGGCGACAACAAGAGTGCAACAGAATCAGCACTGGCTGTGATCAATCTCATTATAAAATTAGAAACTCGACGCGATGAAAATTTTATCCCACACATGGTAAAGAGTTTGTTAACTGATTTAGTAGAAAGTGGTGACATCCAAATGGAAAGGTATTTCCAAATAAGTAAAGAATTCTATAATACAGTAAAGACTGCAAGTAATGCTGTACATTACTTGCAGTCTTGGAACAAGCACAATGAGGACTTGTCACAACTGAGCTGCCTTCTCTTGGATAATGTGCCTGAAAGGAAACATTTTGATAATGCAGTAGAACAGATATCTTCAAAATGTCATGAAGTTGTAAACGTCAATCGTGATGAGCTCTTTGATGAATTTACTTATTTGCGAGGCCATCTGTTGCAAAAAGAATGTGAGTGGTTCAGTAATAAGCCCCCATGTAGAAAGTGGAATGAAGTACTCAGGTACTTGAAGGAAAATAACGTACCACATGCTAATGTGAAGAGAATTCTTGAACTTTTTATGTGCTTACCTGGCAGCAATGCATCCGTAGAAAGACTATTTTCTCAAATGAACTACGTCTGGTCCGAAGAGAAATCACGGATTAATGTGAGCACAGTGCAAGCCATGTTAACAGTAAAAACTAACATTAATTTATCGTGTGAAAGCTTCAGTGAAAAACTTGCTTCAAATCATGAGATCTTGAGAAAGATACACTCAAAAAACAAGTACCATGCCGAGGCAAAAAACCTCTTCAGTAGAAATAAGGTACTGTAAACATTACTTTAATCTATCTATTGACCTTTCGAGCCGTAGCCGGCCCATAGGGCGTAGACCAAGATACACCTTCTCTTATCTGAATTTTTGTTCTAGCAGTTTTCTTTTAAAGATATTTTATCAAATCTCGCCATCTGTCTCTGTTCTGTGCAAGCAGCTCTATCTCATTGAGGGAGCCGAATCCTGCTGCTCTTGCCTCTCTTATTAATGTTCTTCTCAGTGTCTCCCTGGGTCTTCCTCTTTTTCTCTTACCTGTTGTTTCCCACATGACGGTTTGCTTTGCTATTCGGTTATTATCTCTTCTCATCACATGTCCAACATATGACCATCGTCTTTTCTTGATTACTGAAGATATTAGTGGTTGATTACTTTAATATTGCAATTGATATCATCTATATGTTGTTTAAATTTTTTTTATTTTAAACTTTTTTTTTTTTATTGAGAAACAAAACTAGCTATTGTAATTTCATTAAGTGCGTGTATCGCATAAGTACCGTGAATATTAACAAAAATAAAATCAAACAGCAGATAAACACAGTTATTATGAAATTTAAAGTTATCTTTTTTTTGCATCTACAAAATTTCTTGCGCACACCACAGTCACACACCCACCCACATATAATATAAATATATATATATATATATATATATATATATATATATATATATATGTACACACAAACACACACACACACACCGGAAGCCGTCGGTTGGGATCGAACCCTACCCCTTGTCCTTTGTAGTCCAGTTCTTAGAGAGGTTATGCAGGAAGCAAATTAGTAATGGATGGAGTCAGAGATGAGATATTAGAGAGGTAGTGCAGGAAGCAAATTAGTAAAGGATGGAGTCAGAGATGAGATATTAGAGAGGTAGTGCAGGAAGCAAATTAGTAATTTATTGAGTCAGAGATGAGATATCAACACTACATTCCCCATACTATGGCCACTAATACCACATTCACCATACTACATTCCCAATAATATGGTCACTAACACCACACTCCCCATACTATGTTCACTATCACAACATTCAGCATACTATGGTCAATAACACTACATTCCCCATACTAGTGTCACCAAAACCACATTCCCCAAAACCACATTCCCCATACTATGGTCACTAACACAACATTCCGCATACTATTGTTACTAACACCACGTTCCCCATACTATGGTCACCAATTCCATATTCCCCGTTCTATTGTTACTAACACTACATTCCCCGTTCTATTGTCACCAACACCACATTCCCCATACTGTTGTTACTAACACTACATTCCCCGTTCTATTGTCACTAACACTACATTCCACGTTCTATTGTTACTAACACTACATTCCCCATACTGTTGTCACCAACACCACATTCCCCACACTTTGGCCACTGTCACCACATTCCCCATACTATGGACACTAACACTACATTCCCCGTTCTATTGTCACTAACACTACATTCCCCATACTATGGTCACTATCACCACATTCCCCACACTTTGGCCACTATCACCACATTCCCCATACTATGGTCACTATCACCACATTCCCCATACTATGGTCACTATCACCACATTCCCCATATTATGGACACTATCACTACATTCCCCGTTCTATTGTCACTAACACTACATTCCCCATACTATGGTCACTAACACTACATTCCCCATACTATGGACACTATCACTACATTCCCCATACTTTGGTCACTATCACATCTTTCCCCATATTGTGGTAACTATCACCACTTTCCCCATACTATGGTCACTATCACCACATTCCCTATACTATGGTCACTATCACCATATTCCCCATACTATGGTCACTATCACCACATTCCCCATATTATGGAAACTATCACCACATTCCCCATATTATGGTGACTATCACAACATTCCCCATACTATGGTCGTTAACACTACATTCCCCATACTATGGTCACTATCACCACATTCCCCATACTATGGACACTATCACCACATTCCCCATACTATGGTCACTATCACCACATTCCCCATATTATGGACACTATCACTACATTCCCCGTTCTATTGTCACTAACACTACATTCCCCATACTATGGTCACTAACACTACATTCCCCATACTATGGACACTATCACTACATTCCCCATACTTTGGTCACTATCACATCTTTCCCCATATTGTGGTAACTATCACCACTTTCCCCATACTATGGTCACTATCACCACATTCCCCATACTATGGTCACTATCACCATATTCCCCATACTATGGTCACTATCACCACATTCCCCATATTATGGAAACTATCACCACATTCCCCATATTATGTTGACTATCACAACATTCCCCATACTATGGTCGTTAACACCACATTCCCCATACTATGGTCACTATCACCACATTCCCCATACTATGGACACTAACACCACTTCCCCAAACTATGGTCACCAACACCACATTCCCCATACTATGGTCACCAACACCACTTTCCCCAAACTATGGTCACCAACATCACATTCACCATACTACATTCCCAATAATATGGTCACTAACACCACACTCCCCATACTAGTGTCACCAACACCACTTTCCCCAAACTATGGTCACTAACACCACACTCCCCATACTATGTTCACTAACACCACATTCCCCATACTAGTGTCACCAAAACCACATTCCCCATACTATGGTCACTAACACCACGTTTCCCATACTATGGCCACTAACACAACATTCCCCATTCTATGGTCACTAACACCACATTCCCCATATTATGGTCACTATCACCACATTCCCCATACTATGGTCACTAACACCACGTTTCCCATACTATGGTCACTATCACCACTTTCCCCATACTATGGTCTCTAAGACCACATTCCCCATATTATGGTCACTCCCCATATTATGGACACTAACACTACATTCCCCATATTTTATTCACTATCACCACATTCCCCATACTATGGTCACTATCACCACTTTCCCCATAATATGGTCGCTAGGACCACATTCCCCATATTATGGTCACTATCACCACATTCCCCATATTATGGACACTAACACTACATTCCTCATACTACGGACACTAACACCACTTTCCCCATACTATGGTCACTATCACCACATTCCCCATACTATGGTCACTATCACCACTTTCCCCATACTATGGTCGCTAACACCACATTCCCCATACTATGGTCGCTAACACCACATTCCCATACTATGGTCAATATCACCACTTTCCCCATACTATTGTCACTATCACCACATTCCCCATACTATGGTCACTATCACCACATTCCCCATACTATGGACACTAACACTACATTCCCCATACTATGGTCACTATCACCACATTCCCCATACTATGGTCACTATCACCACATTCCGCATACTATGGTCACTATCACCACATTCCCCATACTATTGTCACTATCACCACATTCCCCATATTATGGACACTAACACTACATTCCCCATACTATGGTCACTATCAGCACATTCCCCATACTATGGTCACTATCACCACATTCCCCATATTATGGACACTAACACTACATTACCCATATTATGGACATTAACACTACATTCCCCATACTTTGGTCACTATCACCACATTCCCCATACTATGGTCACTATCACCACATTCCCCATACTATTATCACTATCACCACATTCCCCATACTATGGTCACTATCACCACATTCCCCATACTATGGTCACTATCACCACTTTCCCCATACTATGGTCACTATCACCACATTCCCCATACTATGGTCACTATCACCACTTTCCCCATACTATGGTCACTATCACCACATTCCCCATACTATGGTCACTATCACCACATTCCCCATACTATGGTCACTATCACCACATTCCCCATACTATGGTCACTATCACCACTTTCCCCATACTATGGTCACTATCACCACATTCCCCATACTATGGTCACTATCACCACATTCCCCATACTATGGTCACTATCACCACATTCCCCATACTATGGTCACTATCACCACATTCCCCATACTATGGTCACTATCACCACATTCCCCATACTATGGTCACTATCACCACATTCCCCATACGCCTGGCAAGCAAGTGAGAGAATCTACTTTACTTTATTGTAGATTTTTCTTTAATTTGTGATTTCATTTATGCGATATTTTTAAATTACACCATTTATTGTCACATTTCGTTCTCATATATTATATCCTTCGTGTTATACAAGATCTTGCAGTATTTACGTTCTGATCTTTAAACAAGGTATTTCACATTATTAATTTTTATATGAAAAAATACCGTTTTTTTTTTCCGAATCACCACATTCCTCAATTGAACATTTTCTAACAAAGTTCAGAAGCAGGAAAACAACTTGGAGGTTCTGAATAAGATGGGAAGTATAGCAAGCATTTTATATAATCCCAGATGTCACGTGTCGTGTAAGCTAAGGATCACCTGATGAGAAAGATGAACATGACATTTTACCTGTAAAAAAAGAATTACAACAAGTTGGACATGTGGCGCTTATTTTCAGCTGTTTAAGCGCCTGTGTCATAGCATGGCCGTGGCACTACAACTTGCTTTTGGTTATCACGATATGTAGGCTCTCTCATACTTTTTGTATTGTGGTAGTACTTCGACTTGCTTGCTTCTGTGGCATTCTTGTGATCTTACGTGTTATCGTTGTTCCTGGTACAGCCAGGAAGTAACATGAACTAAACAACTCAAAGTTCGAGGATGTTATGAAGGTACTACAACCCATATACGTGTATTCTATGCACAAATCATTTACAGTCACTTCTAAAACACAGGCGTTGCATGGACATGTTTATCTCTACATCTCTATTAATCCTACTACTATCTCTAGACTTTCTAACTGTCTTGGTTTCCTCTCTAACTACTCCTATTTAATTATCTATTTTGAAATCTATCTCACAACTTCTGCACATCGTAGTTCTAAAAAAACAATTTTTATCTGTAAACCTACATCTCTTGGTAGTGACTAGATCTAAAATAACTAACACTTTCTCTCTCTCTCTCTCTCTCTCTGGTGGTTCTGGCTAACTAACCTGCTCCCTCTGGTGGTTCTGGCTAACTAACCTGCTCCCTCTGGTGGTTCTAGCTAACTAAACTGCTCCCTCTGGTGGTTCTAGCTAACTAACCTGCTCCCTCTGGTGGTTCTAGCTAACTAACCTGCTCCCTCTGGTGGTTCTGGCTAACTAACCTGCTCCCTCTGGTGGTTCTAGCTAACTAAACTGCTCCCTCTGGTGGTTCTAGCTAACTAACCTGCTCCCTCTGGTAGTTCTAGCTAACTAAACTGCTCCCTCTGGTGGTTCTAGCTAACTAATCTGCTCCCTCTGGTGGTTCTAGCTAACTAACCTGCTCCCTCTGGTGGTTCTAGCTAACTAAACTGCTCCCTCTGGTGGTTCTAGCTAACTAACCTGCTCCCTCTGGTGGTTCTAGCTAACTAACCTGCTCCCTCTGGTGGTTCTAGCTAACTAACCTGCTCTCTCTGGTGGTTCTAGCTAACTAACCTGCT